>APFE030978872.1:611-19768 GCA_000404065.3 Pinus taeda
CAAAACCATAGGTGGGTCCACCCAACCTAACATAGGGTCCAAAACCAAAATTTTCCGGGGTGCTGCCCCGGACCCCATAAAGTGGGGTTACGGGTACCCCTCAAACCCCCTGTTAACTATGTGGAAAGAATATAACACAACCCAACAGCCGACATAACACTAATAACATAAGGGCACAACAATAACAATAGTGGGCTTCATTTGGGGCACAATAATAACAATATGGGGACTACACGAGCACAAAAATATAATAAGGGGGTTGCATTAATAACAATAAGGGGTTACACTAGTAGTATAGGGACCTAACATTATACCACCTTCCAAACCCTGCCTTATGCTTTCAGTTGGATCCTGTAGGAATAACGGGGATCCTATAGGACCATTAGGACATGCTGTAGGTGCATTAGGACATCCTGTAGGATGACCTATAGTGGCATGTTTTGAGGCTGATTTGAGAAAAATGCATCTAGAAAGTTAGGAGAAGACCCTTGTTTGCCTCCTAAGCCATTTGACCCTTCACAACCATCTCTAACCCACTTGCCATACCACCAAGAAGATTTAGCATTCACATTTTCACAAAAAGGGACAAAAAGAAAAAAAGAGTTATTGTGTTCATTCATATGCACAGTAGTAAAGTGTTTAATTATCTCAGATTGCATGCCTAGGATAGTTAGGATTACACACATGCTAGCTTAGAATTATTCTGAAGCAAGATCTCTTAACAAATAGTTAGATGAGAGGTGTGTTTAAAGAAATTATTTCAGTCTTTCATTACTGCAATAGATAATATTTCAATTCTCTCAATTAGGGTAAAATTCCCCTTTCTTCATTGGTAATCAAACTTCTTCTAAATCAATAGAAGGTTGGTTTGAGAAACCATAGTGGTCTATCGTCAGCTCAACAGTGACAAAGAGTGGACACATTGCATCTACTTGTGTATACAACACTGTCACCTCCAAGTTTGCACGAACCTCGGGTTGATAAAGTAAAGTTGGTAGCCCCAGGAATTGCAGCATTCTTGCTGCAATATTGGTGCTCATCAATAACCTTCCAAAATATTGTGAGCCATAAGAAGAGCATGCTTTGGATGATATTTGGCATGAGCACAGACTCTATGATCATCTTTATGAACACCCTCATGCTGCAAAAAATTGAAAGGCTATTTAATACTCACACATCATCATCTTTAGGCATTAAAACCTGGAAGATGCCTTACATAAAAGGAAATTCAATCTCCCATATAGAGTAGATAGATGCTAACTCAATGTGGGGCACCAAAATTAGTAAAGATGAAATAATATTATAGGAATTGAGAAAGAAAACCTAGATGCTTCCATTATGGTTGAAACCCTAACATGGCTTATTTATTTGATATCTCAAGTTTAATATTAAAGTTTCAATGATAATATATAAGTCTTTTAACAAAACCCTAGCAAAGGTTGTTGTAAGTGTCTAGGGCATGAAAGTGTAACCCAAATTGATTGCTTATGACCCTAAATAGGTATTGAATATCTAAATTTTATTTTTTTATTTAGGGTTTTTATAACCCTAGATTCTCTCCTTGCGATTACATGATAACCCGTCATTTGATAAAGTTAATATCATGCTCTTGTACCTATAAATTTGTGTTCTTGTGTAAATATACATATAGATGACACTTGGATCTTTGATGAGTTGAGTGGTTACCTTGTCAGATAGCCTAGATGGTACCCTAGAGGATTGATACCTTTGTTGTAGCCTGATGGTACCCTAGAGGATCAATACCTTTGTTGTAGCCTAATGGTACCCTAGAGGATCAATACCTTTGTTGTATCCTGATGGTACCTAGTGATCAGAACCTGGATTAGGGGAAAAACTTTGCTCAAAAATCAAAGTGCTTGGAATTGATCAAAACCTGAATGACCACGTCCATCTTGGCAATATGATCCCAACACAACTCGTTTCATTCAAAACGAAGCTCATATGAGAAAGATATTGCATTCTTATTGATTTATCAAACATGCGAATTTTGGGTATAGGCTAACTGGGATGTTGAATAAGCATTTGTACAACCCAGTCAACAAGAACAATCTTCCAGGGAATATTCCTAGAATATTCCCACAGGTGGCTCAACTGGGTTGCGACAAGTGTCAGCATGTGAGTGGTCAACAACATTGAGGTGGACGAATTAGAGGCTGACAATTGGCAAGCCTGGAGGTCGCCACATGCCCTATCAAAGGTCATTTAAAAGTTTATTGGTAGGCCAGGGAGTTGAACCAATGGCCTCACCTACACAAGCCTTGCGCACTACAACTATACCACAACATTGCTTCTTAACAATCTATGGGCACATTATTTATTTAAATGTTAAACCACCAAAGGTTTGGGAGGTGGGCACTAACCTTAAACTCAACATGTGAATACACCAATGATAACATCTAGCAGTTACCGCTCAACCGCCAGGTAGCCTAACCACCGGGTAACTGCTAGCATGTGACCATACACTGCAAACATGGAGCCAACATTAATGTTAACTGTGCCATTAACTTGCTAAGTGGAGTTTAGAATTAATTAGCCATGATTAAATCCTAATTAATTTTGGATTAGTTTGGCGGTAGTTTTGGCGGGTTCAATAAATCCGGAATTGTGCCAAATTTGGCAGAGTTAATTAGCGTTTTTCCAAATTTAGTGGAGATTTCCTAGGAAAACTTGAAGAAGCCATAACTTTGGCATTTTTCGACCAATTTTGGCTCAAAAAGAGTCATTCCCAGATGATTTGGATGCTATGAACATAATGGAATAGGTTACATAGGCAGAAAGGGACTTTTGTATGTGATTTTTCTACGTTGAAGTTTAAGGAAGCCTAGGGCCACTAGGAGAGGAGGTTAAGCCTAGATCAGTTGAAGTCCAATTGTAGAGCTTGGAAAGTCATTTTTGGGGTTTTCGAGTCTTCTGAATCTAATGGAGTAGTTTGCAAAGCCATTGGAGCACTACAGGTGCATGTAATCATAGAATGGATACCCTGTGCTCCTCTTCTAGTATGGGATCCTCATGTATGACACTCTCTACCATTAAAAGTTGGCTCATGGTTTCTGTATGTTGTTGTGTGATATCTGCCAAAAAATCCTATATAAGAAAGAACATGTTTTTTCAATTGGATAATGTAAAAGTTAAAAAGCAAACATTCATAATTGAAATTATGACATAAATAAATCACTTTAAAATATGGTTACTACCTGATATCTCTGAAGATATTGGTTGAACATGTTGATCTTATCTTTATTCCCAAGACTTTTATTTCTAATGTGAATCAAATGAACAAGTTCTTCGTTCATTCTAACCACAAGATTATTGACTGTTACGATTGGGTCGAGAGAAATGAAAAACTCATCATCATCAAATCAATCAGGATAACTGTTGTCATCTCCCAAACTACATATTTCAACAAAATAAAATGTTTTTTCGATTATATAAAAAAATAATCAATCTCACATTAAGTTATTTCAGTTATTTAAACAAATAATCTCCTACCTTCTTTTCAAACCTTACCAATATTTATGAAATATATGTTCAATGAAAGAAAACATTTTATTTTCCTATTGTAAACATTCTTGGAAATAGTGAAATAAAGAAAACATTTTCTTTTCCTTTCATAAACATTCTTGGAAGTAGTGAAATAAATATATTGCAATAACCTATCTTGCATATAGTATAGATAATAAGGCAAGAAGTAAAGAAAATATAGAGATGAAACATTGTTGATTACCATCAAACAAATTCTACCAAACAATGGCCATTAAAACCCACTTTATAGAACTTTGATCCTCCTAAAGGAGGCAACACCCCCATGCAATGTGCTTGCCTTGACTTATGATGAAGTGACGTGAAGGAGAAACAAGTCAATTATACTCTTCTTATGCTTGGCAATACTTCTGCAATCGAGGTGGCCAAGAATCCCGTATTACATGAGTAAACAAAGCACATCAAGATAAAGTACCATATGATTCAATATCATGTAGAGGGAAAGACTATTCATTTGAGACATAGTTCCACAAATGAGAAAATTATTGACATCTTCACTAAATCACTTGGAAGAGAAAAATTTTAAAATGATGCTTGGACACAAAAACACCCATTCAAATAAAGTGGGGAATGTTAGATACATAATACTTTGGATTTGTTGTTATTGTACATTATTGAGAGGTACGTGAAATGAAAATTGTTAAGAAAGAAAAATAGTCCCTCACGGAATGTAAAGAAAGTAGCCACTTCCTTTTATATATATGCATGCTTTGAGTTACTGAATATCACAAAAATGTGGATTTATTCCTTTTCCCATCTTGATTTTCTTGGAATCCATGACACATACATTTCTATATGCCTTAGTGGTTGTAAGGCCTAATTGGCTCATCACTTTCAAAGGAATGACATCAGTTGTTGCTCCTAAATCTAACATATAGTTGTTGCTTCTCACAACTTGAATGCCTTGTCTCCTTGTTAAAGTAATATCTACACAAGATCATAAGATCACAATTCACTAAAAAGCGCCATTTCAATTTAGGTATTGTAAAACCTAGAATTAGTAGGTACTTGAATGAACAAATTAAATTTATTCGTAGCGCAAGCAAGTTCACAAAGCTTCCAATGTATTAGATTCAAAATTTCTTTGATGCATAATGTTATCACATGCAAATATTTCATTAAAATAATGGGGTCCTAAGTTTTAAAATTGATCAAGTTATAATTTTCTTCACCTATTAATTTGGCAATGCTCATTGCAATCATATTAATTAAAGGGAACTGCTAATTAAAAGGCAACAAATGGTCAATCTAAATAAAATAGTGGTGTTTCCACTTCAAGTTCCAGCACACAACACATGCTAGTTTAAATGCGCATATTTTAATGGTCTAGATCACGAGATATGTGAGATCAATGATGTATATGCCTTGCAGATTCATACTTTCTCGAAGTTTAAGGCATCATACAAATTCCCACACTCACCATGAAGTGCCACTTGTCCATTAAATATTTTGTGTGGGATTCTTTCCTGTGGATAAAGGTAATGTAGTTTGTCACCTACGCACTCATCACCACCATCAATCTATCACTTAGATGAAATCAACAAATGGGACAATTTGTTACCTTCTATATTTTTATCAATGACATTTATGCATTACAGGTTGTATATCGAGCCATCACGTAATCATAGGTAAATATGGAGCATTATTTCATGTTTTTTGTTATCAAACATGTATCATAATAATTTGTTGTTTTAGTGGAGGTTCATAAGTGTTTCAACTCATCAAGTGACACAATTTTCATCCAAATCCCATATTTTCTCAATTGTTAGTGTCAAGTTGTGCCCGATCATGAGAAGAAGCAACCATCTCTATTGAAATGAGCTAGAAGGTGTTGAGATTACCAAGTGTGACCCCCAGCTTACTGAGTTGTTTGATATGGCTAGATGGATGTCCTTGTGTTGCAAAATCGAAGATTTCAATTTTGAAGTGGTGAGAATATTCATGAAGGGTTTTGATAGGAGAACTTCTACGATTTATGATATTTCATTTCCAGTCACAGAGGAGACCAACACAGAGGAAACAAGGTTGTCAATTCATGGAGAATGGTGGTTCAAGAATCGAACTATGATAGGAGTCGATATTGCATTTTTCTTAAAAGAGGAGCACATAAATGAAGATTGCAGTCAAGGAGTTTAGAGAGCTTGGTTGAAGCCATCATGGAACAATTCCCTTAGGATCATTCAAGGCTATTTTACCTATGAAGGAAGATAAAAACAGGTAGGCTTGTACCATTTTAATTTTTGGCTCATCTCGATCGTCAATTCCAAATGAATACTCCTTACTTTTTGTTGAAGAGTTTGAGTAAAATGTCAGTCAGAGTTTGGGGAAAAATTAAAACACCTCCTGACTGTATTTTCCAGAAAGGTCTTATCAAAATTCTCATTGTTAGCCATATTTGAAAGATGGAAAGGACGTGGGATAATTTCATGTTTTGGGGAGTGCTTTTTAAAGAAGGCGCTGCCAAAACTAAAGACAAAAAGCGTAAGAAACAAAAACAAAAAACCCTATGAAAACTTCTGAAGCAACACAGAGCAGTTCCTTTGTGCCAACCTAGAGTATGAGGAGAACTTCATTAAATCAACAAGAATAAAACCTTGTACTACTTCCTCTAGTAAGGAAAAATAAATGGCATGCCAAGAAATAAAAGTCAAAGGCCATTCAGCCACATATTTTCAACACCCCAAAGGTTCAGGAGTAAATCCCAAAATTTTCGAAGCCAAGTTTTTTAGAAAAAATTGAGGATGATGATAATGTGCCATTATTAGCTTTGATTAAAAAAAGGACTATAAAACCATGTAAACCAGAAAGTTCCCAAAGCCAAGAAAAGTCATTAAAACCTGTGAAGAGAGAGAAGAGGAAACAAGCTGAAAAAACTGAAAAGTATGGGACAAGAAAACCTCATACAAGGCCTATTAACATGCTGAGATTGAGTGCAAGGCTTAGGTTAAATACTACTCTTAAAGACCAAGTTATTAATGTGGATTAGGATACATATAAAGATGTAGAGAAGGCACAAAATCACATAAACAAAGGCACCAAGCAGAAAAAAGGTAAATAACAGAGTATTTTCTAAGAGAGAGTTACAGAGGTCGTGACTGCTAGAAATAACAGGGAAAAGAAGGAAAAAGAAGTTGAAATTAACAACATTGACCACTTAGAAGAAGCAAAAAGATATTTAAATAAGAAAAGTGTAACAGTGCTGCCAAATGAAATGGCAACTCATAAAAATGCATTTTGTTAGAACTTTATTTGGCAACAAATGACCCAAATATTTTCGCAGAATTAAAATTTGTCATTTTTGTAGTATTTTTTCTACAATTGAGTCATGTTCATGGAAAAATGTACATTTTGGAGAGATAATATGACTTATCTATTTTGTGAGGAGACAGGTCAAAGGTCACAATTGGGGGTTTCCCATCCAAATTTTGTTCTAAACTTTGTTCTTGATTTTGTTCAACGATATCAACTAACAATTTTGAATATTTAAAGCAATTATATATGCACTCTTCCAACAATGATATACATGCATGTCCATATTTATAATTGAAGAGTACAAGAAGCTTGTGATTTGTTTCACCTATCTAATTAGATTAGATCAAGATTAGATATATGTATACTTTAATATTTTGTAAATTAAATTTTCCCAGAGATTGTGGATCTAAAGATCATGTTCTATTCTCGGGGTCAATGTGATTTCCATGAGATTAAAGTTTCTCCCTTCCTCCTGTACTGGACATTCATGATGTCGATTCTCGACATGGAAATTTTCTTAGAGGTGAAAGTAGGCAACATTTCAGAGAGAAGAATGCATTTCTGCTATCTTCTTCTCTCGATATGAACACAAGAAAGGCAAATGGGTTTCCCACCAGTTAAAATTCTATTTTTTTGTTAACTTTTAACTCAACCAGAAAGTTGTCTAAAAGAAATTTCTAATTCTATGAAGAAATCTGCAAGTGGCCTCCTGGATCAAAAGGCATAGGAAGTCAAAGTTGGGTCTGCAAAAGTCAAAATCCTAGAAACCTAGAATCTCGTAACTCATTAGAAAATGATTTCCCAAAAGCTCCAGGCGTTGGAAAAAGTAACTATGGTCGGTCTTTAATAATCTACTTGAGTCATTATGTAATGTACTTGACAAAAGAATAAATAAAATTATTATTATTATTATTATTGTGACTTATTAAAGCATGGGTTTCATGCTTGGGTCACCATGTTTCAGGTAAAAGTCCCCATTGAGGACTTCTAGGATTTATTTTGGCTCTATGGAGTTATTGTACATTTAAAGAGATCCTTCTTGGGATTTTTAATCATGTAAATTGGTTAAGTATTGAGTCAAATATTAATTATGTAACCTCCACACCATGTTAGATTTTAAGCTTCTGTGGCTGTGTTTTGGAAATTTGTGATTCATATCATCCACAGTAATATTTGAATCTTGTCGATGTTTTGAATCCCAACGGGGATCCATCTTCAGGATAGAAATGTTAGCCTAAGAGAAGATCAATTCAACCTAAGGACCCATTATAGTCCATAAGAAGCCTATAAAAGGAAGGACTACAAATTCATTTGGAGTATCACTTCTCATTCTCTGTCTTCTGGGTAGAAGTGAGAAAATATGTTTGTCGGGTAGAAGTATAAAGTAGGAGGTTGGGAAAGTATGTTTCTGGGAAACCAAAGTGAATGCAAGTTTGGGGAGTCTAAGGAGTCAAGGAAAATCAAAATTTTGGTGGTGGTCTCTCTCCATTTCGTGCTATGTATTGGGAGAAAAAAATCTCCCAAGTTGGATTATTGCTGAAAGCCATGAGCTGCCACAAGTTGCTGCATAGTCGAAGTTGTTGGAAAGAGATCAATATTTTGGAGGCTGACTTGGTGTGGAGGGAAGTTTTGGTCAAGGTCTAGGGTGAAGAGTCTCAAAGAATACTATTGAAAGGAATAACTACTTTGAATGGGTTTTCCCCTCGAGGGGGCTTTTTCCCTGGCATGTGCCTACATCTTGTGTTCATTGTTTTATGTACTACTGCTTTGTCTAATTACTTGATGAACTAAATAAAGAATATATAAAGAATCGTAATAACAAGTAACATCATAAGTAATTATCAAGATTGAGAAAATATTTACTGCCTTTATGATTTTCCCACATGGTATCAGAGCTTTGGTGAAGAAAGAAGAAAAATGCAGATCCATTCATAGGCACTATCTCAGGGAAGGAATGCATCATATTCATCGAATATGTCTAAATAAAGGGTGAGAACAAACTTGAAGGAACACTTCAGATCATGGAAGAAAAGGATTGACCTAATCTTTGAGAAGAAAAAGGTATTGTATTTGGTAAAAGGAAATGTAAATAAACCTACAGAAGAAGCTAGTGATGTCGACAAAGCGAAATTCAGGGATCTAGATTTGGTGGCTATGACTCTGATGGTGCAAGGGATAAAAGACAATATAGTCTCATTCATAACTAACACCGATCATGCTTAGGAGATGTATGAATCGTTGTCAAATTTGTTCATTATAAAGAACATTGGTCAAGTAGCAAGTTTGAAGAATGAGATGAGGACTATGAAAATGACTAAAGAAGATACTATGGAAACCTTCTTTTTGAAGATAACTAGACTCATGGATGATATCTTGGCCATTAATGATATTTTTCCAGAAAAAGATAAGTATCTCACGTCTTTTTAGTTTTGGGCTCATGTATTCATTTAGTTTTGATTATATTAAATACTAATCACCTTTCTCCCTCTCTTGTCTTGATTAGGGAAAACATTCGCAAGAAGGAGGATCTCTCAAGAAAAGGTTAGTCAAGAAACAAAGGTATGATTTGAAGTCATTGATTGAAAATATTATTCATTTGATGATCTATTACTAACCTTGTTATGACTAGTAGTATTGAATCCTAGGGATTCTCATTTGGTTTATTCATCTCTTGATAAATCTACCCACCACACTCTTATCTCATTTGGTAGAACCCTAGACAGGTTATGGAAAACCTTAACTAAAGGGTATGTTGTTGTGAATGTCTAAAAACCTAAACTAATTAGGGATATTTTGAAATGATAGTTGGATTATTTATTGATGATTTCATGTTTGGGATTTTGGTATGATCGGGAAATCCTAACTTGCTAGGATGGAATGATAAGTTCTAAAATCCTGGAACCTTTGATGTTTTGGTAATATAAGGTTTTCTATGTTTCCACATTGGAACCCTAGGTCATTGGGGTTTGGTGGAATGTGTGAGAAAGACCCTTATATTGTCTTAGAATTAATTTATTTGGTATGTGTGTGTTGTCTGATCAAACCCTAGTGTAATCAAAATGATTATGTGTCTAACTCTTATTTGATATTGTTGTGAAGTTGGGTTTGACTAATACATGATATGAAATATATGTTTCATGATGATGAAATCTAGGAATATAGAGATATGTCCTTTTGGTTGAATCCTTAGCTTGGTCTAGGTCAGATGTACTAATGTTATTACACATATGATATGATTATGTATGGTTATGATTTCCTAGATACGTGTGGTGACCTATTCAATGATGGTCATAAGTCTTAGGATTTAATGAAGTCCTTGTCTGGAATTCTAGGATGTTGATGCTTGGAAATATAGGGTGTTATAGCTAAACCCTAGTGAAGTTAAAAGTTGTTTAGTATGTAGAAATCTGAAATCTTTAGATGATTGTTGGAAAATGAAAATTTAGGGTTTGGCAGTTAAACCATAGTAGTGACATTGTCTAGTGTGAAATATAACAATCTGAGATTTATGCATGTAATGATTGTTGAGATTGGAAATATAAGGTTTTGGAATTAAACCTTAGTCAAAGTAGAAATCTCTAATGAATGTTGATTATATGATAATTTGAGATTTGTGAAGAAATTGTTGAAATTTGAATCTTTGGTTGAGTATGATGATTGCTCGGAAATATAGGATTTGCAAATATCTTAGTAGTAGTTGGTCATGTTAGTGACTGATTGATGGTTGATTGAAAAACTAGGGGTTTGGAACTAACCCTAGTGGAAGTTGGTCAGGTTGATGACTAAGTTGTGATTGACTTTGATTGATTTGTTTATATGAAATCTAGGATTTATATGAATCCCTAGTGAGAAATTTAACATAAGTATTTTGAAATGTTGTTAGATGATTTGAAGACCTATATTTATTTTGAATTGTTTCTAGGTTTTTGTATATGTTGTAGTAAGGTATGTTATACCTTTGGAAGACACAGTGGAAACCCTAGATGGAATGAATGATCTTATGAAGGAGTTGAGGGTGTATAAAGTCCCTATCAAGATGTTGAAAATAATATATCTCTTGTTTATAATTAAGTTTGGGTATCTGATATGAATAAAGTTGAATTGCTTCCGTGATTTTGATATGGCTAACATCATGCTTGTATAGTTTTAGTTGTACTTGCTATCTCAATTGTGCAAGTACACAATCTTCAACTTCGTGAAGATGCTCGATGTGACAAGAAAGTTGTGTTGGTGCACAATCTTCAACTTGGTGAAGATGTTTGATGTGACAAGAAAGCTATGCTCGTACACAATCTTCAACTTGGTGAAGATGCTCGAAGTGACAAGCATGATGAGGATGATGATAACTTAGATGAAATGGTTGGAAACAATGAAAGATTCTTCGATGTCAAAAAGGAAGAAGTTGATCTCCCAGAGGAAGCATGAATAGAAGAGATCTCCCTTAGATTAAGAGGGAGTATGGATAAAAGAGGTGCTTCCTAGTTGAGAGGGAGTGATAGATATGGTTCTCTGCTTCATGTGTCATGCACTAGACCAGGACTAATAGTCGTAAGTTTGAGTGAAGGCCATGAGTAGGAAAAGGAAATAGGAGAATTTTGTAGTACTGTTGAAAGAAGGAAAGCAAGATTTGATTGAAGAATATGTTGTTGCATCTGAATTAGGAATGAAAACATATGATCAAGGAATCTTCTGTCAAATATTCGATTGATAGTCCTACTATGAAAAGATGAGAAGCAAAATCTGTTTCCTGGAAGACCCTGAAGGATTGTTTTTTATTATGCACATGCAAAAGTATATTATTGATTTGGGTTGTGTTTGTACAAGTGAATCTATCGAAGGAAAGCATGCTAGTTTACCAATTGGGTTGATTGGGAGGGATTGGACATTCTTGATCTATTGGATCAAGGGGTGTTGAGGCTTTGCGCGTGAAGAATTTCCTGGGGAGACATATGGCTGACACTTTTTGTTGATGTCTGAGTTCATGAAGTTGGAAAGGTGGTGTTGCTTATTGAGCTTTGTTTTGGTTACACACCTGGATTTTTGGGTTTGTGGTTAGCAAGTAAGCCTGATGGTATCAAAAGGGATTGAAATCTTGAGTCCAGCTTAGTCCCTCCTAGATAGATTTCCCTAGTCAGGAATCTAGTCCATGGCATTGCAATGCTTAAATTGTTGAATGATTGGTTGGATAGATTTCCCTGGTCAGGAATCTAGTCCATGGCATTGTAGTGCATAAAGTTCTTCATGGTTCATATAGTTTTATATTTTCCATTGTATATATACATTATGAATACCTCCCTAGTTAAGAGGGAGTGTTGGAAAAAGTAAATATGTTCAGTCTTCAATAATGTACTTGAGTGATTATGTAATGTACTTGTCAAAAGAATAAAGAAAATTATTATTATTATTATTATTATTATTGTGACTTATTATGGGTTTCATGCTTGGGTCACCATGTTTTAGGTCAAAGTACCCATTGAGGACTTCTAGGATTTATTTTGGGTATATAGAATTATTGTACATTTACAGTTAAGTATTGAGTCAAATATGAATTATGTAACCTCCACACCATGTCAGCCTAAGAGAAGATCAAGTTGTGCTAAGACCAATTCTACCCCACAAGAAACCGATAAAAGGAAGGACTATGAATTCATTTGGATTATCACTTCTAATTCTCTCTCTTTCGGGAAGAAGTATGAAGTAGGAGGTTGGGAAAGTTTGTTGTCGGGAAACCAAAGTGAATGTGAGTTTGGGGGAATCTAAGGAGTCAAGGAAAATTGAAATTTTGGTGGTGGTCTCTCTCTGTTTCATGCTCTAGATTGGGAGAATGAAGTCTCCCAAGTTGGACTGTTGCCGAAAGGTGTGAGATGCCACAAGTTGTTGCATAGTCGAAGTTGCTGGAGAGAAATCAATCTTCTGGAGGGTGACTTGGTATGGAGGGAAGGTCTGGTCAAGGTCTAAGGTGAAGAGTCTCAAAGAATATTATTGAAAGGAAGAACTAATTTGACTAGGTTTTCCCCTCGAGGGGGGTTTTTCCCTGGCATGTGCCTACATCTTGTGTTCACTTTTTTATGTGTTGTTGTTTTGTGTAATTACTTGATGAACTAAAGAAAAAAGATATAAAAAATTGTAATAGCAAGTAACATAACAAGTAATTATCAAGCTCGAGAAAATATTTACTGCCTTTATGATTTTTCAACAACGGGGTCCAGGGGACTAGGGATTTGTTAATTAGTAAAAACAACAAGCGACATGAATTTCTAATGAGTTACAGTAGCAAAAGTCCTATCATGGGTATTTGTGTAAGTCCCCACTAACCATCTCTTTGATGTTTAGTATATTCTATGTTTCGACATTTATGGGTATGACTAGCAGCCTGTTCTCTGTATATTTATGGGTTTTTCCTTTTCAAGCTGTGGACTTCCATTTTTTTTTGTGTCTGAGCTAAGTAAAGGTTAGAGTGGGAAGGACGAGAACCATTTTCAAATTTCTATAAGAAACTGTATGTGTGAAGACCTTAATATTTTGGGTGAGGAGCATAGACACTGTAAACAAACTGAAATAGATAATTTTTGTATAAAACTTAGAAGAAAGGGAAACCAAGGGTTGGTTTTCATTTGGGAGAAAATAGACCTGTGTTGTGTATTTATTTTTGAGTTTAATAAGATTTCTAAGGCACAAGTATTTGAAACTTTCAAATCATAGATTCTTTTGGTGATGCTTATCATTTTGTCTATTAGTGATGTCTACTTCCCATGTTGATGCCATGAATGTTTAAGTCTTCATATTTGAATAAGATTCGTATAAGTTTGCAGAATTTGTTTTATTGAGATGCTATGTTGTTTATGAGATTCAAATATTATCACCATTTTTGCTAAAGTTACAAAAAATTCATATGATGCTCTATTGTAATGGTTTGTTTCCTTTTTCTACTTTCCAACTTGATAATCAAAAGATCTACATAAACATTTTCTATCTTGCCTTTGAGATTTGTTTGTTTTACCCACTAGATATGGAATTCTTGTTTGGAATCTATTTGTGATTCCATGCCCAATGGTTCTTTACCTTGTTTTCCAACCAAACATATTAGCTTTGTTATAGAAGATATATCCACTGTGTATAAATTACCTTTTACTATGGTGACATTGAGTAATTGAGTCATAGAGAGATCCCTCTCTAGATTGGTCGGGCCAATTCCTAATCTAAAAGACTGGTTTGAGGTTATACTAGTAATTTTCTACTACAACTAGGGAAATTACAGAGTGATAACACATAATATAAAATTATAAATGATTTTAATGCTTGCATTATTTCTGTTTTGGAATTTATTTGATGATAAGAACACAAACAAGGTCTTTCTAATTTTTTCTAATGGAAAAATCACAATTTTTTATTAAGATAGTAGAAAGTAACATGTGCACATGCCATGAGGCATTCAACTTGACTGTAAAAAATGTGGTACTCAAAAAATTGGGCTCTAAATAAAAAGTATAATAATTTATTATTTAGTTTCTTTCTCTTTTTTAGGTATTTTGCAAGGATGTCTTGATCTTTCCCTTCAATTGTTATGGGATTTGTATGCCTTATTCCTGACCTACTCATACATTTATGCTTCTCTAAGGGGGGGAAGAGAATCAACTGTAATAATAAATAAATCTTAAATTCATATTTATAGTTATTATTATTATTATTACAAGTGTTTTATTGATAAAAAGAGTAGTTGAGTGTTCTTTACTTACTTCGGTATTGGAGGAACACATAATACTTTCAGATGTGGCCATATGTTCCTCCTCTTCTCTGGCTTCATCCTGTACATGCTCTGGACTAGAAACAAGAAAGGTCATAATTGATACACCATTTAATTTAAATATTTTTAATTGTAGTCCATACTGAAAATTATTTATAACACATGAAATACCTCCAGTACCGAGCTGAACAATAGTTTCAAGTTGCACTCTACTGTCACTAGGCTCATTGTGTTGTATCTACATTAATTTCATGCATTTTACAATCAATCACATTACTTTATGGCCAAAAATAGTAACCAATAAATTGTAAAAGTAATAATTTATAAATGCTCTTTGTTGCTTTTATTTACCTGAACGTTAGGTGGGGTTCAGAAAGACTGTGAAGATGCCAAGCTTGTCATACGTTCAACCTGAATTTTAAGAAAGCTTGAAGTCTTCCTCTGTGACAACCTCATTGAATTTTGATCCGCGCAATTTTGAATGAGAACAGGGATTTTTCTTCTTCTATGATATTAAATTAAAATTGTTAAGAATTTATAATTTGGATGCAATTTTTTTTTGTACTTACAATTTTTGTGACCAGTTTTGAGTAACCACTTGAGCCAAGATGATGCTTCACATGTTTATATATTATATCCATCATGGCTTTAGATGCATCTTGGAGCCTATATTGACAATATTGAAAAACTTAATTAGACGTCACAATGATGATAAAGGATCATAATTACATTATTAAAAGTGCCTCATACCTTCCTGGTCTAGGTGGTGTCTTCACTTATTTTCGAAGTGCCTGCTCATTTGCATTTTCCATGAGGGATTTCCACTCCATCTCTTGAATCATTGGAGGGCGCTCATACAACCTGATCCTTTCCAAATGACACCTATATTGGTCATGCAAATGTTTTAAATGTAAGCATGCCTTTGAGGTAACTCTAGTTTTGTTGAAGGTACCCTCACTGAATAGGCCAACCATCTCGTTCATAAGTTCATCCTTCAATTGGGAAATTTGGGATTTCCAGTTTGTGCGAATGGTGGGCCCAAAGATTTCCAAGGTTAAGTCATGTAAACACATGTAGAATACATTTTTTCCTACAAAACGATATTATCATTAGTTTAAAATAATAAAAAACTATACATTAATTTCAATTGTATTGTACTTAATATTTCAAACACTTCTTAAATACATGGAAGTTTCTCTAATTTCATGGGTTCATGGTCATCATCTAACAAAAATGTAATCTGTAGTGTTCCCATGTTAGTAACATAGGAAGATCTAGGAAAGCTTACTTCAAATTGTGCGATGGGATGATGCTCTACATCCAAAACATCATGTGTAGATCCTGGTGTATGTTGTTCAGGGGGTATAGATCCTGTCACGTGTGGTTCGATGGGTGTACCGGTCGCAGTGATTGGTATGTCACTCATAGGCGGAGCATCAACACTGTTACCAATGTCTACCCCCATAGTCATAGCATGAGGATTGTTCTCCATCAAAAACTCCTATAAAATAAAGAGTTTTTTTTATAAAATATGAGATAATTAAAATCATAATTAAATAAATGGGATAATTAAATGAGTTTCCCACCCCATAGTGATGAATTTGGCCCATCACAGTTTTGATTTGGCCTCTTATCTCTTCTGTCTTTGACTCAATCATAATTAAAAAACTAAATTTTTAATTTAATTTCATTTGAAGCTTCTTTATTGTTTGGATCATATTGGTGGACAAACAATTTTCTTCTTCATTAAGCAGTTCCTTAGGAGCATTTGTCGACTGCGCTCAGGTGGTGCCTTCCTCTTGTCACCCTGTTTAACAAATAAGTGAAATTTTTAATTTATTTCACCATAGTCAACTATAAACATTCAAAGATTTGAATTTGATGAAACATTTTAGATCAATAAAATTTTCCATGTTTTACATAAGTGGGGAAGTTTAGCTAGTTAAATGCTTGCTCGTAAATATTATGATATCTTGAAAGTTCATTATGATACATTAAAAATTCAATCAATCAATTCATACACAATTATTCATCATTATATTAATAAGAAAAACACTATTGACATATGTCTAAATTTATATAAAAACTTCACGTTATATCTTGGGCACTTGTATCAAAGAAAGAAAAATTATTTTTATATGGAAGTCTAGGGTTACCTTAGGTATGAAATTGTAGTAATTGCTACAAGCTGTCTTGGAAAGGATGAAAGGCTAGAAGAGCCATACAGAGCATGCAACATATTTATTTAGTATGACATCATGGATAGAAGCATATGATAGTAGCATGTTTAAAATTCTACTCGGTTAAGTTGCTTGGAATCATCTAGTCTTTTAAGAATAAAAAGCTTAGGGACCATTTTTCATAAATATTCATTCGTACATTGTCTAGTATTATGTTAGAGGAAGTCATTTTTCTAATATGGATCAATGTGATCCTGTAAGGGTCATCATCTTGGAAGGCTATTTGGAGAGGAATTATGATAGGATCAATATATATTCCATATTGTATAGAAACAATACTCTGAAAATGATGAAGGAATGCATTCGGTCAAGTTAAAAGCTCATTGTAGGATACAAATAATTAGATGATTATGAGAAAGATTAAGAATGCATGTTTAAAGTAACATTTGGAATATTGGATTCATACAATCCTATAAGAAAGGTTGGTCATATGCATAGTGACTCTTTCATTTAGTTATATGATGCCTAAAAACCATAGTATTCATGAGCTACAGGACATGAGAGAAAGAGCCACAAATAAATGTGAACCATATTGTAAATGCTAACTATGACTAATCATAGATAAAAACTATGCCAATAATCAAAATTAGAGAATAAACGCTTCAATAAAGCTCTGAGTTGATCAAGAGGTCCATATACCTGCCATGCCATTATTCTTGTTATCTGATGCCCATGGAGTGATTATGGTGGTCAAAATAAGGTGAAATAAGTGAAAAAGGTATCAAAAAGGAAACAAATGTGAGGCTCAACATTCCCCCACATGGAGGTCATTGCATGTCCTCATCAAAAATTCAAAATTGGTAGCTTTCCTCTATCACTGCTGATGAGCCTCCGTATTGCAACAAGAATGATGCAACTCCCAAGGCTACCGACTTTAATTATCAACCCGGGGTTTGTACAAACTTAAGAGGTATCGACACTATATGTGCAACATACAATGTGTCCTTCTTTGCTATCATGAGAGAAAAGAAATGATGCCTATTTGCAGGAATGAAAGATTGAATTTAAAAATTCTTGTAAAGTAGCATGAAATCCTTTATCTACTTATTAACACACTTTGCTTGTGAAAGAAACCTATTTTGACCCTATTTGCCACATGTGATGTTTTAACTAATCTAAGCATGAAATGTGATCTAGAGAGTACTAACTACTATGTGCATGTGTAAATATAAAAGAACTCATTTTTTAATCTTTTTGCTTTATAAATGCAAATGCTTCTTTCATTGTCCTTTGGTGGGAGAGAAAGGTATGGAGGAAGAGGGTTAAAATGGTCTTGATGGAATGCAGGTCAAGTAGAGGCCTAATCCCAACTTCACTGATTATTTTTCTCAATTCAGGCTCAAAAAAGGCTGCTACACTATTTCCTATAGGATGTACTAGTTCTCCTACAAGATCCCCTATTTTACTATAGGATGTTACAAATTTACTATACGAAATTATAATTCATCAAATGACTAATAAAATCAAAACCAAATTGGATGGGACAAATATTTTTATTGACTAGGATGTCTTAGGTCCCCATTCCAAGTGGAATCACTCAAAAATACCTCTGTTAAGCCATGCTAAAAAATAGCAGAAAATTACTAGTCGAAAATCTAGAAATTCGAGAACTAGTGAGCTAGTAAATCTATAAAATGCCTAACCTAATCAAGTGAAAATGCAATGGGGTAATTTTTTTATGAACTAGAATGTTTTTTTGATCTAATTCAAGTGGAACCAACTTTATTGAAGCTTGTTGCACGCTCTAAAAAATATTAGAAATTTACTATTCTTTATCACAAAGGAGTTCCAGAAATCTAGATTTGGGAATAAGAAAGCTAATCCAAGTAGCTCAATGATTAATATGACCTTAAAAAGCTTTTCTAAGAATGAAATGATGCTTGTGATCTCGCAAAACAACTTACATCAACCATTTAATCCAATCCTACAACAAGAAATAATTAATACTAAATGCAGAAATAGAAAGAAATAAAAACAGGGATGCATGTGAATAAGAAGGAAAGAAAATGATACAAAAGGTCTCTAAGGCTCCTAGGATGGCCAAGCCCAAGGAAACTTAGAGACCTATGGAGGAGAACAATATTTATAATCTGAGCATGACACCAATCTTCATTATTTTCATCAATACAATTAAATCCCTGCAAGAAAATACAATGGAGCTGCAGAAATACGAGTTCTCTCCACAAGAATATTAATGAAAAATCTATCCCTAGAGGAAAAGTTTACTTGGTGCTTATAAAAAATGATTAGGAATCATTCCCCATGAATGGAGGAATATTTCCCCACCAGGGAAAATTTTAAGAACCCCCCTAAATTTATAAGTATAATAAATGGGCGAATCTCCATGGTATATAGGAAAA
>APFE030978872.1:19801-62929 GCA_000404065.3 Pinus taeda
GATTTTCATTTTAACCAAGCTAAAATGTTTAACATACATTAAATTACAACATACGTTTTTACTCTTGATCCACCAAGCCCCGAGAGGGATCAAATATTTTTTCACTCTATGCTAGTTTGCATATCACGATATTTGATACCTCTCGGCAGTTAGTAGATCCAGAGTAAAGATGTATCTATGCTGGTTTAATTCCCCCATTTAAATAGGCTACATTCCAGGTGAATACCATGGGTCAATACCATGTGCCATTTTGGTGAATACCGTGGGTCAATACCATGTGCCTTTTTTATTTTTATTAATACTAATATTAGGGTTAATAATGTTTTTGTTTTTTCATGGTATTAATAACAATCTAGTCCATGGTATTTGTCCCATAGTATTTTTCCCATAGGTTTCACCTAAATATAAGGCATTTTTTGAGTGTTTGTAAATATAAGGTGACTTATGGAGTACATATAAAAAAATGTTTTATTTGTTTACCATACCTCTCGTTTATTTATATTTTTATTAATTTACCATACCTCTTTTAAAAATATGGAATTTGGCCCATAGGATTCACTTAAATAAAACCTCTTTCTTGAGCCTTCATAAATAGAACGAGGGTTATGGACTAAATGTAAAAAGAGGTTTTATTTATTTACCATACCTTTTGAGTAAGTATAAAAAGAGGTTTTATTTATTTACCATACCTCCACTTTCCTTATATTTTTATTTGTTTACACCCTTGCATGTATATAAGGTGACTTATGGAGTAAATATAATTATTTATTTATTATTTACCATACTTCTCATTTATTTATATTTTCATTAATTTACCATACCTCTTTTATAAATATGGTATTTGGCCCATAGGATTCACTTAAATAAAACGTATTCTTGAAAATGGGCGAATGGAAGGTTGTAACTCCTAATTTCAAGGGCTAAATTTACCTTTTTTACCCTCTCCCTTAAAATAAGGTGGGCTATTTGAGGTGATTTGTAAAAATGTACTATGATACAAAATATTCGCCCACTAAAAGTTTAAAACCCCTTAATTTCCCCAAAGGGCGAACATTTGCCCCTAAAAATTTGTATGTTCCCCACCAAAATCCCTTGATTAGTGGATCTGGTTCCCAATACTAGGAATCTACATTAAATGGCAGGGAACACATTCCTAGATTTTCTCAATCATTGGAGTTCCAGAATCTGTGCCAAAATTCCATATATCTTGTTGATTTATTATTTAATAGTGATCCTCCTGTAGTAGGGAGCAAGTCCCTAAATTATCTCCTCCTCCAAATCTTCATAACCTGCCCAATATTGTGATAATAGTCCACAAAAATAGATAATATTAGGCACAAATATGCAATTATTCATTAACCTTCGTAATGAATATATTAAAGTTAAAAATACATTATCTAATGCAAAAAGAGAGGTTTAATGTGTTGAAGGATGGTCATAGGCCTTAATTTATGTTTAATTTAGAAGCACGAGCCTTAATTTATGTCTAATTTAGAGGTCCATCATACCCCCCTGCTGAAAGTGTTGCTCATCCTCTGAGCAACTTAGTGACCTCATTGTGCCTCATTCATGGCGCTGGTGTCCTCTCTCTTGTGCATTAAGAATCTTGGCTGTAAGTTATACAAGAACAAGCCCAAAAATATATTTGTGCAAAGAAAAATCCTTGTTTCTTGAGACCATTAGTTTGCCTTCTTACCCTTATTCAAGATGGTTCTTGAATATTTTTTAGTTTGGCAAGGTCTTCCACATCCTTATCAACCTTCTGCTACCTTGTTCCACCATCTGGAAACCTCTAAAACCTTCAAAATGTCTTTAGATGAGAACTAGGACATCCTGTAGTAATTCTTGTCCAAACTACAAGAAACCCTGTTAAAACTACAAGAAATCCTTTTTTAGCATAAATGATAGTCTGAGCCTAGGATGGGACCTCAACTTGACTCCCATACCTTTCTCTTATTTCTATAACATATCTTAGGCCTTCGACAAAGCTAGAAAGAGATTAGAGACCTCTTGGAAAGTCTCTTTTCATCATTGCAGTTTGAGTTTTGTTTTGATGGTGGATGCCTCATTTCCTTTTGTTGCCCTCTTCTTCTCTCTTGTGGCTTGAATGGTTTCCTAATGGCCTTGGAGTTCTCCATTTTGATTAGGTCTCTCTTAGGCACTGTCATGTTGGGTTTTAGCACAATTTTTTCTTTCTTCCTTCTTGTAGCATCATTTTGCCTTCCTGTAGTAGTCATTCCTTCTTCCTTCGGAGTCTTCTAACTGTATGGGAGTGATGAGAAATGATGTAGGTATGTGAAAATGAAGAGGATGCTTTGTTTGTTTTTTCATGAAATTGTCAAGGTGAGATAGGGTTTGTTCTTGAAATTATGAAATGGGATGGATGAATGATGGATAGATAGTGAATATGAAGTGGATGGAGGGCTTGGAGTGCTATGATGACTTGGCCTTTGCAAAAATTTCTTCTTTTAACTGTTGTCCTCATTCCTTGAAATCATCACCCTTTATAATTTGTCTTTTCAACATTACATGAGTGAAGGAGTGAGCTAAAATTAACTAGTTGAAGGCAGTTGAGGCTACTGACCCATCCTTAGCTTATAAAACCTCATCTCTCATGCATTGACAACAAATTTATAACTATAATATGCTCAAGAGAAGAGGTTAACAATATTGCATACCTGTACCTACCTGATGGTTGTTGGAGAGACATGCATGCTACTGCTGAGTTGATGTTGTTGTGCTTCTCATGACTTAGGTGCATCTTCTTGACTTCCTTTTTCTTTTTTGTTGATCTTATTTTGCTAATGGGTTGTCTTCTTGTTGATGTCCAGGTGATAGCTTCCTCTATTTTTGTTGAGCTCTGGAGGAGTTTCATTGTGCTTGTAGTTATGCTTCTCCTCTTTCAATCATGGTGCTGAAGGTTAGGCCTAGAGCTTGCCATTACTTCCAAATAGGCTATTGTAGCTGCCCTTTTTTTGAATGTTTGTGTCCTTTCTCTGTTGGAGGGTAAATAGGTATTGGAATGAGTGGAAGGTGTGGTCGGCTGAGATGTGGTGAAGTCAATGTCCTTTTTTCCTATCCCAAAATGGGCCCGCATCATAATTTTTCTATCGAACTACCTTTCCTGTAGATTTTCAGAATTTCTTATAGTACAACAGGAAACTCATGTAGTAATTCAGGATATCCTCTTGTAGTAGAATTGTTTTGTCCATTTCTCCCAAATCGTAGAATGGATTGACTTGAAACTTTCTGATCATCTTGTCATCATCATTATGCACCTCCCCATAAAGAAAATTGATCAATGGATGCACGAATCTCGAGAAAAACTAAAAATGGCTGAAGGTGATGGAGGTCCATTTCTTGGAAATCGTGCACTGGCATTTTCTGAAATTGCTTGGGCATGTTACCATCATCCATATGTATCTCCCCATGAAACATATTTTTAAATGGATACATGGATATCGAGAAAATACAAAAATGGCTGTAGGTGATGGAGGTTGACTTATCGAAAATTGTGTATTGGAATTTTCTGGAATTTCTTGAGCATTTTACCATCATCCATATGCATCTCCCCCTGAAACATCTTGGCAAATGGATGCATGGTTTTCAAGTTATGGAACAAACAAATTTATGCTCTATGTATTTTTCTTTCTTGTAGTAAAACATAGCCTTCCTATAGTTTTTTGGGACATCAAGCAAACTGAATGGGAAAAGTTTGAGAATGATGGATGGATGGATGGTGGAAATATATGAGGGTGATGGGTTGGCATGGCCTTGGCCTTGTTGGATCATTTGAGCAAAGGAGGAGAAAGTCAAGATTTGACTTCTTTTGACTAAGTTTGACCTATTTTTTCTTTCTTTGGTGGCAACTTGTTTTTGTTCCTTGTAGAGGTTGGAGAGCACCTACATTCATCAAAGAGATACATGGAGCAATGATTTTTTATTTTTATTTTTATTTCTTTCTTTTTTTAGGCCTACTAGCCGCCTCAATGAGGTTTTCAACTAGTAGGTTTGCCTAGGTGCCTCAAAGGAAGTTTTCACCTAGGATCTTTTATTTTTTTCTCTTTTTTCCTTTTTTCCAAACCCATTGACCACTTTATGGAGGTTTTCAATCAATGAGCCAATCTGAGACACCTCAAAGGAGGTTTTCACCTAATATTTTTATTTTTTTCTCTTATTTTTCATTTTTTTCTACCCTACCCTACTTGAAAAACAAAATCACTTTCAAGTATAAGAATACTTCCAATGGACCCATGTGCACATCAAGATGACAAACAAAATGATGTGTAGGCTTGTAATGTATGCTTTGACATGTACTTGGATTTCAGAGAACAAATGATTTGACTTTGAAAGGATCAAGCATAGTTGAAGAAGAGAGTGATGCTCCATCTTGTTGATTTTTTGGAACCAAACCTCAATATAACTTTGATGTCCTTAGTTTTCTTGCTTAGTTGGATCATTATTCATGTCTTCTTCTACCATGACCTTCAAATCTTCCTCTTTTTGTTGATTGTTCTCTTGAATACATGGAGGATTTTATGGTAATCATGAGGGATCTCTCTTGATCTATGATTTTGAAGTCTGCTCTTCATCAAGTGCAGCCCATGATTCTGTGGTCTTCTCTTTTGAATCTTATTCTTTTGGATGTGGTCTTTCAATGATATCAAGATAATCTCTTTTTTTGCAATACTCTTCCTAAGCTATGGTGAATACCATTGATCTCAAGAGGAGATGTTTGGAAGTGTTGTACCTCAGCATTGTAAGTGGGTTGAGCTACTTTAATGCGTGGGTTTGGAAATGGTGGTACAGGTAGTTGAGTGGGAGTGGATACTTGAGATGGAGGTGGCTAGGTTTATGTTTATGATGGAGATGAATGGTAATGATAACATGGAGTTAGGTATGGAGGATATTGAGGAAAATACCGAGGATATTGTGGATGGCTCCCATAAGTTCCTTGCCAACCTTATTTCCAAGATTGGTTTTAGGGTTGATATGGTGAATGTTTCCAAGGAAAGGGTGTGTTCCAATTACTTTGAGGTGGATATGAATAATCTTGAAATTGTGAATTAGGCTCTTGCATCATACTAGGTTGACTAGGCTTCCATGGCACACTTGGAGCTACATAACATATCTGCATTGGAAATTGACTTGCTCCATTGTCCTCTTAGTAAACTTTGTTCAACCTCGGTAATGATGGACAATGTTTAACATCATGTGATTTTGCATGGACAACAAAAATACAACATCTTCTTTTTCTTCATCTTGCATTCTTAACATTTCTACTTGTTTGGTTATATTGCTACGAATTTATGTTTTAAAATCATCAAACAAATTTATGTTTTAAGTTTATCTTGACTTATCGATCTTGATGTTGATTTACCTACTCTTTCTTTTCCTCTTGATAGGTGTTTTCATGTTTCACAAATTTATTCAAATGATAATTGATATACATCACCTCTACTCATGAGATCAAGGAGATTAATCCATTCATTCCTAATTGTTCTAAGTAAGAGGGTTTTTAGTGTGTCAGATCCTAAATGATGTAGTTTTATCCTCTTAACATTATACATGAACCTCTCTATTAGATCCTTAAGGCTCACATCTTCTCTTTGATTCATTCTAAAAATTTCCTCTTTAAGATCATGATCTTTATATTTTTCTAGAAATATCTTTTGCATATCATTCCATGACATTATTGGATTAGTCCCTAAACTCATGAACCATTTAAGAGCTGTATCCTTCATTGTTGCCGCAAAAAATCTCAATTTTTGAGTTTTTAATAAGTAACCATAACATCTACAAACAATTTCAAATTAAAAGAGAAAGGTTTCTGGATCCTATGACCTTAGACCATTAAATTTTGGAAGAAAAGATGGAGGGAGGTTATTCATGTGCATATTGATATCAGTATCTTGAATGGGGAATCCGAGATGATCTTCCTCATTGTCATCATCTCCATCCATTTCTTCTACATTCTTTTCCATCTCTTCTTCTTCTACGTGTAAAAGTGGATGATGATCTGGGTCTTTTGTTTTTATGATTGAATGAAAACACTAATGCAATGCACTTTTCTATTTTTGAAATGAAATATGCCTAATGCAATTATTTTTTTGTTTTTGGAAAAAGTAAAAAGTAATGAATCAACTAGCGAAGAAAAAAATGCATACTTTGACACCTCCCCAACAACGGTGCCAAAAAGTGACGAGCCTCGATATTGCAACAAGAATGCTGCAACTTCCAAGGCTACTAACTTTAATTATCAACTCGAGGTCCGTACAAACTTAAGAGGTATCGGCACTATATGTGTAGCATACAATGTGTCCTTCTTTTGTTTTCATGAGAGAAAATAAATGTTGCCTATTTGCAGGAATGAAAGACTGAATTTAAAAATGCTTGTAAAGTAACATGAAATCCTCTATCTACTTATTAACACACTTTGCTTGCAAAAGAACCCTATTTTAACCCTATTTGTCACATGTGATGTTTTAACTAATCTAAGCATGAAATCTGATTAAGAGAGTACTAAATATTGTGTTCATGTGTAAATATAAAAGAACTCATTTTTTAAACTTCTTGCTTTATAAATGCAAATGCTAATCTTTCCTTGTCCTTTGGCAGGGGAGAAAGGTATGGGGGAAGAGGGTTAAAATGGTCTTGATGGCATGGAGGTCAAGTAGAGGCCTAATCCTAGCTTCAATTATGATTTTTCTTAATTCAGTCTCAAAACAGGCTGCTACAGGATGTACTAGTTCTCATACAGGATCCCCTAGTTCTCCTACAGGATCCCCTATTATACTACAGGATGTTACATATTTACCATACGAAATTATAATTCATCGAATGACCAAGAAAATAAAATAAAAATTGGATGGGGCAAATTTTGTTATTGACTAGGATGTCTTAGGTCCCCATTCCAAGTGGAATCACTCAAAAATACCTTTGTTAACCCATGCTAAAAAATAACAGAAAATTACTAGTCAAAAATCTAGAAATTTGAGAATTAATGAGCTAGTAAATCTATAAAATGCCTAACCTAATAAACTGAAAATGAAATAGGGTAATTTTTTTATAAATTAGAATGTTTTTTTGATCTAATGAAAGTGGAACCAACTCTATTGAATCTCATTAGCATGCTCTAAAAAATAGCATAAATTTATTGTTCTTTGTCACAAAGGAGTTCCAGAAATCTAGATTTAGGAATAAGAAAGTTAATCCAAGTATCTCAATGATTTCTATGAACTTCAAAAGATTTTCCAAGGATTAAATGATGCTTGTGATCCTGTAAAAGAACTTACATCAACCATTTAACCCAATCCTACAACAAGAAATCATTAATACTAAATGCAGAAATAGAAAGAAATAAAAACAAGGGATGTGTGTGAATAAGAAGTGAAAAGAAGGAAAGAAAATGATACAAAAGGGCTCTGAGGCTGCTAGGATGGCCAAGTCTAAGGAAAATCAGGGACCTATGGAGGAAAACAAGATTTATAAGTTGAACATGACACCAATATTCATTATTTTCATCAATGCAATTACATCCCTGCAAGAAAATACAATGGAGCTGCAGAAATACGAGTTCTCTCCACATGAACACTAATGAAAAATCTATCCCTAGAGGAAAATTAAACTTGATACTTATACAAAATTATTTGGAATTATTCCCCATGAATGGAGGAAGCTTTCCCCACCAATATACCTTAATTAGCGGATCTGGTTCCCAATACTAGGAATCTGCATTAAATGGAAGGGAACACATTCCTAGATTTTCTCAATCATTGGAGTTCCACAATATGTGCCATAATTCCATAATATATTGTTAATTTACTATTTAATAGTGATCATTCTATAGTAGGGAGTAAGTCCCTAAATTATCTCCTCCTCCAAATCTTCATAATATGCCCAATATTCTCATAATATTCCACAAAAATAAATAATATTAGGCACAAATATGAAATTATTCATAATCCTTCCTAATGAATATATTAAAGTTAAAAATACATTATCTAATTCTAAAATATATGTTTAATGCGTTGAAGGATGGTCATAGGCCTTAATTTATGTTTAATTTAGAGGCATGGGCCTTAATTTATGTCTAATTTATAGGCCCATCAACTGCACTCTCTCATAAACTTGGGCCAGAACATCGAAGTTTGTTCTTTTTACCTTCTTTCTTGCAACTGTAATTCTGGGCTTCTTCATCAAAATCCTACATTTTAAACTCATGACATTTCTCTTGAGAAATTTATTTCTTTCCTTTAATTTCTTGTTCTTTTCATACCATAAACCTAGACGCAACAAAATGTTATCATTTTTGGTTCTTTGAATTTCATTTTGCACCTTTAATGCCTAATGTTCCTTCTTTAGATGTGTATTCAGTGTCTCCAACTCAAACACTTCTTGTTTCAAAGTTTTCATGATTGGAGGTTCTTGTGGACTGTTATACTGGATTTCTTTGTCATGGATTATAGAAGAAGATGCCTTTTCTACAACTTTTCTCTCCAGAGACTCAATGTAGTCATATATCTCTTGCTAAGTTAGATAAATCTCTGGTGTTCTTCTTTGTGGAATATGGATTGGTGTAAGAATATTGGGTGATGGAACCTTTAGCTCCTCTTCTTCTTTCAAATTAAAAACCTCTATAAACTGTTGAGTTGAATCCTTCACTGTTTTATTAAGTTTGGCAATTCTTCTTACAATGGATGAAAGATTCTGATTTGTGTTGGCTTTATTTCTTCTAAAATTTTGTTTCTTTATGTTTTCTAAAATATTCACTAGGGGAATCTCACCTTCTAAGTGTTGTTCTGGTTGTAGAGGTGAATTATCAGTAGGGTTGTTAATGATATTTTCAATTCTAGCAATTTCCTTCTGCTTCTTTTTATCTTACTGTCACTAGGCTCTTCTTTCTCTAACTCCTTGAAATGATTTCTGATTAGGAAATTGTCCCAATTATCTCCTATTCTCTCAAGATGGGCTTCAATAAGCATTTTCACAAGGGCATGATAAAGTGTTTTCAATAAATTGAATTTTCCTTTTAGTGTTGCCAGACATCTTCTTTAAACTATTAAGTAGAAAGTAAGGTATATTAATTTCATTTCCCTCTAGAAAATGCATCATTAATCAAACATGATAAAAGAACATACTACTAAACCTTCTCTCATAGGTGATGAACTTCTGGATTACTAATAGAAAATTTCCCCATTTATTTTTCAAAATTGTGCTTGGAATACCCTTTTTGAAAACATTTGTATCCATACCTAGGTTTTTCAAGAATACCTTCCATTCACAACCTTATATGCCCCTATTTTTGAACCATATTTCACTAATTCTTGGTAGTCCAGTTACTTTAGCTAAGAAGGACTATGTCACCACAATTTTAATGTCTTTTATTTCTGCCTCTGTTTCGTCAAAAACTTGAGCAAAGGATTTGGTCACCTCTCGATCACGGCCATCAAACTTTGCTATGAAATTTAGGCACTGTACTTGTTGGAGGAGTTGCTTGACCTGTGGATATCCTTGCATAAACTTTCTCCCATTCAACTATGTTCGGATGATGACCTCCATGTTGGCAAAAGTTTCGCTTCACAGTTTCTTCCTCAACAGGGGTTCAGAATGATATTAGTTCTCAAGATGAATATGAGAGAATGAGATGACATAGAGTACAATGACTATTTGAAGAATAGGGTTGAGAGGAAAGGGTATTAAATGGATATGATTAGGCAGGGTTAAAATGGAGTGTTCATGTAATGATGAATGGTAATTGGGCTCTTTCGTGTCTGATTTCATTAATGTGATATAATGTTTACAACTCAGTCTGAAGTGAGAATATAATCATTATGTTAAATGGTGGTATAACATCTATGTCATTCATAATCTAATGTTTTACCTTTATTTCTAAGTCTAATATTTGCATACCTTTTTATTTGTGATTCTAACACTTAATTGTTCTGCTTGAATTTTCTTAAGGTGCTTGCAATTGTAGGTTTGATCTTCCTCTTCTGCTGAAGTCTTCAATTGTCCTAGTTGATGGTTCCTATAAATGTTAGCTGCAAAATTGTGTCAAAGTTGCAAATTCTCATCAATTCTGTAACAACTTATTCTAAAAAGAAAAAGAGGGATAAAAGAAAAATGGGAATTAGAATAGGATTCAAAAAATAATTTAAGGTGCCAAAATTACTTGGTTTTCACCCTAAAGTTTCTATATAAACATTCCAATAGAGTTGGTTTTCATCATGTTTTATACCATTTTATTATGTATGTATATGATTATATATATTATATATATAATTTATATAATATATATTATATATATTATATTATACAGTAAAGCAAAAAGCTTTACAAATCAAGTTGGAGAGGAAGGAAAGTCCTTACTAATCATCTTCAAATCAATATTGTCTTGCAGGATTTTAACAAATTTCTCCTTTGTCAATGGCTTGTGATAAATTCTCAATCGATGACCATTTACAAGGAAGGTCACTCTTTCTTCATCAATAGTTCTGATCCTGATTGCACCATTATCAAAGACAATTTCAATCTCATAAGGGCCAAGCCAATGAGTTTGAATTTTTCCTTGAAAATATTTAAGGCTTTGAGTAAAAAAGTAATGTCCAATCTCCTAGTTGAAATTTTCTTTGCTTTATTTAATTGTCATGCCACCTGGATCTTTGTTTTTGAAGTATGTTAGTTCTTTGAATAACATCTTATCTTATCTCATCTAGTTCATTCAACTGCTCCATTCTTTGTTTTTGTGCTTCAGATAGATCAAGACCTAATTTAACTACTGTCTTGAAGGTCTTTATCTGGAACTCAATAGGAAATAAGACTTTCTGTTGAAAATAGCAACAAGAAATGCTAAAAATAACATTGCTATAGATAGCATTTTAGGATATATTCCAATTTAATTTGTCCTTGAATTAAAATTGAGAATTAAAATTCGAATTTAGTCTCACCAGCTATTTGAAAAATAATTAATTAATTCATCTTGAGTTAATTAGTTGGAGAAATTCAAACATGAAGTCTTTGTGAAGACATGCAACAATTATCCCTTTGATTGAGGAAGTTATCTCTTAATTAAGGAGATAAGGATGAGTTGTATTTGAGTTGTAATTAGTTAGCTTAGTTAACTGAGTTAAGTCGAGTTAGATTAGTTCCAAATAGTTTGTAGAACTAATTGTGCGTTTAGTCAGTTAATGCATGCATTCATGCAACTAGTGTTCTCCAGATAACTGAATATTCGCTCATAAATAACTCATGCAAGTCAATTCAGACAAAGACCCAGTTGAGATTAAAGGCAAGGACAATGTACTATTAGTTGCTAGAATATTCCCATGTGAATATCTCTTGCAAGCAGAAGGAATTCATTCCTTAAGGATTTCGCAGTTACTACAGAGGTTAGAGCAGTGTGTGAAGTGAGAATCGCACAGGTTATAGCTGGAGGACCCAGGGAAAACTACGCAAGGAAATAGGAGGCTTGGAGGACAGAGGAGAAGGCATATGTGTTGTCTATCCTGTCTATGAGCAACAGTGAGGGATTGTACTGAGAGCTGGATAGCTTGAGAGCTAAAGCTTTGTGTAATCCTCAGATATTTACACTTATATGATAATACATATAGCGAGGTTTTTATCTAAGGTTTTCCCTATAGTATTCTTATGTGTTTCATGTGTATTGATTCTTCTCCTCTGTTATATGTGTTATGTTTGATCTTGCTCAAATCGATTAAGCTTCTGCAAGTTTGATTGTAGAAGTAGATTAAGTATTTTGCTTTAGTACATTGCATAATCAGTTTAATCTACAGTGAGAATTTCTGCATGGTATCGGAGCAAAGGTGAACAAAGAGGAGAACAATATACAAAGAAGGGAGAAGTTTGAAGTTTGAAGTTCTTGATTGTAGGTACAAAATAGATTTCTTATCACATCTCAAAGTTCACCAATGGTGTTCAATGGCTTGAGACTCGAGTATGCCCTGGATGGAAGCTCAAATTACATAGCATGGAAGGATTGCATGGAAGCAGTATTAGAGGACAATGGTTTGAAGGACTTCATTGATCAAGAAGTCTCAAGCCAGCAGTAGCTAATGCCCAAGAATTGGCGGAATGGAAGAAATGTGTGGCAAGAGTGAGAAGGATTCTTCTAGAGGGAGTTTGAGACCATATTGTCTCGAGTCTCCATGGGAAGGAGACTCCTTTTTCCATGTGGAAGACATTGAAGGACCTATATCAGAACAACAACGACCAGAGGAAACTGGCGCTGAAGGACAAGCTTTAGAAAATCAAGTGTGAAAAGGGCAACATGATCTCTACATATATGAACAAGCTCACCACCTGTAGAGATGATCTTGGAAGTTTAGGAATCACAACAGCCGATGATGACATGGTGAGTCTTGCGCTCCTCGGTATTCCTAAGAGTTGGCATAGCTACCAGGACTCAGTGAATGGAAGAGAGAAACTGCCAGATTGGGAACGATTGTGGTCAGATGTGATGTAGGAGGAGATCAGGAGGAGCACCAAAGATGGTTCTTCATCTAAGCATGATGATGAAGAAAATCTATCCTTAGCAAGTAAGGTGCGGGAAGGGAAAGGGAAGGCTTCCCATTCCAAATCAAGTTCTTCCCATGGTGGGAAGAAGATTGACAAATCTAAAGTGAGATGCTTTAATTGTCATGAGGTGGGCCATTATGCAACTAATTTCCCATCAAAGAAGTCCAAGAAGGGATCCTCGGAAGGATCTGAAGGTGAGGCCCTAGCCTTTTAGTTCGAATTGGACTTTACCCTCATCACATGCATGGTTTCATTGATGATGGGTTATGGTTGGTTTCTTGATAGTGGAGCCTCATTCCACATGACAGATGTGAAGTATGTTATAAGAAGAGCTTCGACGTAAATCACATATAAAAAAGACCTTTGTCGACGCGTTTCGAACAAACTAGTGTGGTTCATCGTCAGGACAAGTTGAAGAAACAGATCCGGCCTAGCATGTTAAATAGACTGAGCAGAGACTTCAACGACTAATTTTGACTCTAGGACCCAGGTCAAAATTATATCAATAAGTTTAATATTATTATTATTTTTATAATATTAAGATTAATAATATATTATTCTATTTCTGGAAATAAGTAAAATTAGGTACAATTAATAAATTGTACCTATTACTTATTTCAGAAATAGGAATATATTTATTTCAATATTATAAAATAATAATAATATAAATTTATTAATATAATTTTGACCTGGGTCCTAGAGTCAAAATTAGCCGTTATTTAGCCGTTGGAGTCTCTGCGCAGTCTATTTAACATGCTAGGCCGGATCTGTTTCTTCAACTTGTCCTGACGATGAACCACACTAATTGGTTCGAAACGCATCGACAAAGGTCTTTTTTATATGTGATTTACGCTGAAGCTCTTCTTATAACTGTGAAGTATGTGCCTAGATTGAAGAAGAATTTGGTATCGATCGTGATGTTGGAGGACAAAGGATACAATATTGTCTTCAGTAAGGGAAAAATTTTCCTTAGACACATCACCATGAGACAGGTGAAGCAGATCAGTTCATGAGTCAATAACCTGTATGCTCTTGAGGTTCAATATGCATGCAAAGCCTTGAGGAGCAAGGCAAATGTTGGAGACTTGGTGGTTGAGAGGGAGAGTACATTACCTCTCAACATGCAGTGCCAGAAGAAGTCTCAGACAATTGTGGAGGAGCCACAATTGGAGATGTTGAGAGAAGATCGAGCGAAGGCATCCACTCATGCAGAGACCTCCAGTAGGGAGGGAATTTCGAGCCAAGTGGGTAGAAGGATCACATGCGACCATACCTCCAGGTGTGAGGTGGGGCAATGTGAATTGATAGTCTCATGAAGGCTGAAATAGGGGCAGGATCCTTGAGGTACCTAACCTCTTTGATTAGACCTTTCTACGGGAGCCCTAACAAGGAGTAGCAGGACTAGCTGAGTGGGTAGAGAAAGATGCGGATGGAGCGACAAAGGGAGCTTCAACATCAGAGGGTGTTTCTATCCCAATAGGAAGGTTAGTTGGGAGATCAGTTAATTACTTCTCAGTAACTGAGTTGCAGTGCAACAGTGGGCAGCATGATGCAACATGATGAGAGGAGGTGTAGTGCAGATGCAGTGCTGGGTTATAGGACCAGCAACAACACGGATGCAGCAGGAGGAATCTGTGTGATTGATGCAGTCAGAGATCAAAGTGACAGAGGCTAGAGTAGTCAGATACTGAAGAGCATAGAGGTACAGAGTTTTCAGTCAACAGAGGCAATAACAGTCACAGACTTTAATGACAGAGGCATCATTCTAATTTAGGTTGGATGTTTTCTTTCTAGAGCTGCTAGAGCTACAACACTTTAGAGAAGTGTTGCATCTAGAACATTCCAAAGGTTCAGGATCAAGATCGAGTTGAATTCCTTTCTTGTTGCAAGGGAGTGTTGAAAATAGCAACAAGAATGCTAAAAATAACATTGCTATAGATAGCCTTTCAGGATATATTCCAATTTTAATTTGTCCTTGAATTAAAATTTGAATTTAGTGTCACCAGCTGTTTGAAAAATAATTTATTAATTCATATTGAGTAAATTAGTTGGAGAAATTCAAACATGAAGTCTTTGTGAAGACATGCAACAATTATCCCTTTGATTGAGGAAGTTATCTCTTAATTAATGAGATAAGGATGAGTTGTATTTGAGTTGTAATTAGTTAGCTCAGTTAACTGAGTTAAGTCCAGTTAGATTAGTTCCAAACAGTTTGTGGAACTAATTGTGAGCTCAATCAGTTAATGCATGCCTGCATGGACCTAGTGTTCTCCAGATAATTGAATATTCTCTCATAAATAACTCATGCATGTCAGTTCAAACAAAGACCTAGTTGAGATTAAAGGCAGGGACAATGTACTATCAATTGCTAGAATATTCCTATGAGAATATCTCTTGCATGCAGAAGGAATTCATTCCTTGAGGATTGCGCAGTTACTATAGAGGTCAGTGTAGTGTGTGAGGTGAGAATCACACAAGTTAAAACTAGAGGACCCAGGGAAAACTGCACAAGGAAATAGGAGGCTTGGAAGACAGAGGAGAAGGCATATGTGTTTTCTGTTCTGTCTATGAGCAGCAGTGAGGGATTGAACTATGAGTTGGATAGCTTGAGAGCTAAAGCTTTGTGTAATCTTGAAATATTTCCACTTGAATGATAATACAGATAGTGGGGTTTTTAGTTGAGGCTTTCCCCATAGTATTCTTCTGTTTTTCATGTGTGATTGAATCTTCTTCTCTGTTATGTGTTCTATTTGGTCTTGCTCAAAATCGATTAATCTTCCATAAGTTTGATTCTAGAAGTAGATTAAGTATTTTTCTTTAGTACATTGCATAATCAGTTTAATCTACAGTGAGAATTTATACACTTTCTTCCCATAAATAAGTTGATAAGGAGTATGTCCTCTAGTGTTTCTCCATGTGGTACACTATGCCCATAAAGCTTCTGGAAGCTTTTTTGCCCAGTCTCTTCTATGTAGATGCACAATTTTGGTGAGAATTGTTTCAATAAATTTATTAGTGGACTCCACTTGTCCATTTGCTTGTGAATGATATGGAGTGGACTTCCGATGTTTGACTTTAGATTCCTCCATTATCTTCTGTACAAATTTGGATGTGAATTCAGTACCTTGATCTATCACTATTTCCCTTGGGATGCCAAAACGAGTAAAGATATCCTAGAAAATAAATGAAACTACAACATTTTCAGTTGCAAAAGAAAGTGCTTTAGCTTCTACCCATTTTGTAACATAATCAGTGCAAACAAGAATGTACATTTTTTGTCTGGATGGTGGATTAATTGGACCAACAAAATCTAGATCCCATTTCTCAAAAGGTTCAATGAGTACCTAAAGTTGCAGAGGCATTTCATCTAAAGGGACATGTTTCTCCATTCATTGAAAACTATCACATCTCTTTACATATTCTTTGGCATTCTTGAAAAGGGAAGGCCAATAGTAGCCTAAGAGAAGGACTTTGTAAGCAGTTCTTTTGTCAGTGAAGTATCCTCCACATGGCTTGTCATGACAAAATTTTAGTATTTCTATTACTTCATATACTTTGACACATCTTCAAATAATCAGATTTGACCCTGTTTTGTACAATTCTTCATTTATCCATGAATAAGATGCACTAACTTGAATTACCTTCCTTTTTTCTCGAGGAGACAAATATGATGGTAACTTCCCTGTAGCCAAATAGTTAGCAATATATGCAAACCAAGGAGATTTAGAAGATAATGTTAATAAATATTCATTAGGAAAATTGTCTTCTACATGTACATCATTATTATCATTTTGAATCCTAGATAGAAAGTCAACAACTGTATTTTGTTTTCCAGTTTGATGAAAAATAGTAATATTGAATTCTTGTAACAACAATAACCATCTGGTAATTCTTCCATTAGTAATTGGTTTATTCATTAAGTACCTAATTTCAGAATGATCAATATTTACAAAGGTTTCATAGCGGGTGATGTAATGTCTAAATTTGTTGATGGCATGGAAAACATCTAAAAGCTCCTTTTCTGCTACAATATAGTTTAACTCCGCGGGAGTAAATTTTTTACTAATATAATATGGCATAAGGAGTTAAATCTTTCTGTCCTAGTAAAACTCTTAATGATGTATCTGAAGCATCTGTTGAAATATGAAAAGGTAATTTCCAATTTGATCCTGTTAGAATAGGTGCTTCAAAAAAAAATATTTCAATGTTTCAAAGGCTTTTTGGCAATCAGAACTCCAATTGAATTCACAATTGTGAGCAATTTAAAAAGTGGAGATGCAATTTTTGTAAAGTTTTCTACGAATCTTCTATAGTAACCAGTAAAACTAAGAAAAATTCTAGCATCTCGCTTACAAGTTGGAATTGACAATTTAGAAATAACTTCTACTTTAGATGTGTCCACTTTAATTCCATTTCCTGAAATATGTGTCCTAAAACAATCCCCTCAGTAAACATCATAAAACATTTTTCATGGCTTAATAATAGATTTTCTTCCTACATCTAATGAGAAATTTTTCCAAAATTTTAAGAGATTTTTCAAAAGAATTTCCATAAACCGTAAAATCATCCATGTAAACTTCCACACAATCATGAATTAGATCAGAAAAAATTCTTAAAACTGCCCTTTGGAATGTTGCAGGTGCATTACAAAACCCAAAAGGAAGTACTTGGTAAGAATAGGTTCCACATGGACAAGTAAAAGTGGTTTTATCTTGATCTTCTAGAGCTACTTGGATCTAGTTATATCCACTAAAACCATCTAGAAATAAGAAATATTTATTTCTTGCCAATGTGTCTAAAACTTGATCTACGAAAGGAAGTGGAAAGCGATATTTTAAGGTAACTTTATTAAATTCCCTATAGTCAATGCATACTCTCCATTTTCCATTCTTTTTAGGAACAATAACCAATGGTGAAGCCAACTGGTTATCTGATATTGGATAAATGAAATTCACATTTAACATTTTTTGTAATTCCTCTTTAACAATTTCCCTCAAATTTGGATTCATTCTTCTTTGAGGCTATCAGATTGGTTTAGCATTTTATTCAATGTAAATATGATGTATACAAGTATTAGGATCAAGTCTTGTCATGTCAGTATATTCCCATGCATAAGCAGAGGAATGTTCTTGTAACATGTTTATTAAATCTTTCTTTTGAAATTCTTCCACATTATTATTGATATTCAAAGTTTTTTCTGGAAAAATTTCTATTGAAGAGTTGCCAAATTTTTCCATAGAATATAAATATGATTGACACAATGATAAATATTCAATATTGCATTGTTCTTGAAAACTTTGATTAGATTCAAAATATGAGGAAGACTCATTATTTTCTGTTAAATTCAAAATCTGATCTTCTTCATCTATTTGTGAAGTAACAAATATTGGTCGTATATCAATATCATCATCTATCCATTCTTCACTTTATACTTCTATTGTTGTTTTGGTAGGAGGATATAATGTGAATTTCTTTGTTGAACTTCCATCAGAAATAAACATATCACAAGATCTACAACTTATAAATGCATCAGTTGTATCTAACCATGGTCTTCCTAGAATCAACGGATGTCCTCCTAAATTACTCTTGGGTGTTAGTGTTATGCAACCAACTCACAAAATAGCAGAAAAGATAGATCAATGACTTAAAAATTAGCCTCTTCGAGGGGGAAACCTCCTTTACATTACATAAATGAAAGTTATTGGATGATACAAATGACAAAACCTCCTTTCTATATATAGGAGTCTAAGGGATCACAATATAGTCTTAACCGACATAAGAATAATAATATAAGGGCACAACAATAACAATAGTGGGCTTCTATGGGGCACAATAATAACAATATGGGGACAATAGGGGCACAACAATAAGAATAAGGGCTACAATGACAATAGTAATGGGGGAATCACTAGTATTATAGGGACATAACATGCCCCTCTCCTTCAAAAAAGTGTTTTCCTCAATGCTTGAGTAGTTCTAGATGCTTCTGTATAAAATTATCATCCTCCCATGTGGAATCTTCAACCGGTAATTTCTTCCACTTGATACCAATTGTTATCAAACCAACTCATAAAATAGCAGAAAAGATAGATCAAAGACTTCAAAACAGCCTCTTCGAGGGGGCAACCTCCTTTACATTACATAAATGAACAATTCTTGGATGATACAAATGACAAAATCTCCTTTCTATATATAGGAGTCTAAGGGGTCACAATATAGTCACAACCGACATAACAATAATAATATAAGGGCACAACAATAACAATAATGGGCTTCTATGGGGCACAATAATAACAAGATGGGGACAATAGGGGCACAACAATAACAATAAGGGCTACAATGACAATAATAATGGGGGAATCACTAGTATTATATGGACCTAACAGTTAGAATCATAAAATAAATAGGATACTCCCAAGAATCTAAGGATATAGATATGTATTCTAATACAACATTCGATTTAATAACAAATATATCTGTTAATTGCAACAATATAGGTGTATATTAAAGATTAGGAATTTTTAATTGATTCATAGTTTGTTTACTCATGTTGTTTATAGCCGCTCCTAAATCAATCAATGTATTAGGAATTTCAATACCATTGATATGTGTTTTCACAATGGAACTTCCTGGATCAAGGTATTTTTGAATTGTTGTTTTTCCCATCATGATATGTGCAATTTTTCTAACTAACTGAATTCTTTTGATTTCTTTTCTCTTTCTCCCTGGCCTTTTAATACTCAACCCCCTAATTGTCTTTGCAAAAATTGGTATTTCTTAATGGCTTGTAGCCATTAAGAAAGGCCCACAGAAAAATGATTCTTGCAAAAAGAAGGGGTTTATTATGAGAAGACCTTCTCCCCCACAAAAAAATGGGCCACAATTCAAACTCTTTTTTCCTTGGAAATTAGATGAATGGAGGTCCATCAATAGATGAAAAAATGTTTCTTAAATGAGATCTCAAATAATATATATATATATATATATATATATATGTATATATATATATATATATATTATTATATATTAATATATATATATATATATATTTATATATATTATATATATATATTATATATATATCTTATATTATTTATATATATATTATTTTATATATATATATATTATATATCTCAACTAGAGGATTTTGTTGTGAAGGGACAAGAACAAAAGGTATGTAAACTCATTAAATCCTTGTATGGCTTAAAATAAGCACCGCGAACCTAGTATGAAAAATTGACTGAGAATATTCTAAAATTAAATTTCAAACACTTTAATCTTGATGATGCAAATTTATTTGTCAAGAAAGTTGGAAAATTAATTGTCTATCTTATGGTATATGTATATAATATGTTAACAACAAGTAACAATGAAAATTGTATTACATATATAATGAAATAATTGAAGAAAGGATTTGAGTCTACATATTTAGGACATCTTCATTACTATTTGGGCATTGATATGACCCAACATTCGATATATATATTACTCTCTCAAAAGTACATTAGAGAATTGTTGAACATGTTTGGCATGGTTGAATGCAATCAATGGAACAAAATTTGCAACTCACATCTAAAGAAGGAAATGAATTTGGAGATGCAACTAAGTATAAACATCTTGTGGGAAGTTTTATCTACCTCACCACTACTAGACTAGATATTTCATTTGTTGTTGGAATCCTTTACAAGTGTATGCAAAAGCCTTGTGAGGAACATTGGTCTTATGAAAAAAGAATTCTGAAGTACTTTAAAGGAACTCAAGACTTTGGCCTCAAATATTCACAAGTTGATGACTTCAACATGATTGGATATTATGATTCAAACTTTGATTGAGATAAATGGAGTATATATTTTAGGCTATGTTATAAGTCTTGGATAAGGAGATATCTCTTAGAGGTCATGCAAACATCTAGTTCTGGAAAATTTGACAACAAAGGTAGAATATATGGCAACTGCAGAAGCAACCAAGGAGATTGTGCGACTCGGGAAATTTTTTAAGATTTGTAGGAGAAACAAGCTATATCTACTCCTCGTCTGACTAACAATAATTCTTCAATTAAATTGCCCAGGAATCCAAAATTCCATGATTGAACTAAACATATCAATACAAAGTATCATTTTATTTTTCATCATGTAGAGGTCAAGACTATTCACCTATGACATTGTTCCACAAATGAGAAAATTGCAAATATATTCACCAAAGCACTTGGAAGAGAAATTTTGAAGGATTAAGAATTGTGCTTGGACTCACAAAAAACCCTTCAAATTAAGTGGGATGGGGGGATATTAGACACCTAATCCTCCAGGATTGGGAAGAATATGTAAATAAATAAAATAGGGTAATTTGAAGAGACCTTGGAATTGGAATCCCAAATGTAACTTTGATGTATATATAGTTACATTCAAATTAACAAAATTCAGATTTTGGAGTCCAACACATGACTCCTTTGCTTGAAACACACACACATAACTCCTAAGTATCTAAACTCTCTTAATAGGAAAAGAAAAATGGGACATAAAGTCAAAATAGAAGAATTGATACAACAACAATTTACTCTCATTAAGAAAAGGTGGGTGTGCATGAAATTAAAGAACAATAATTTAAAATTAGAGAAAATGAATTTCATGAAAGAACCTCCATGTGGTAAGAGCGTAACACAAAAATTTCCAACTAATATTTTAACATAAGAAAAATTAGGGAGTATTTGGGTGACAAAATATGAGAACTACTATTGACTTAAGTTAATGAACAAAAAATAGAGAGTATAATTTGGGATCGAGGGAGAACTAGGATTAAAAAAAAGGAAACACGTGTGGATGAGAGCAAATAACATTTTAATAAGAAATTAAGAAAACAATTTCATGAGAGCTTTGGTGAGGGGCTAATGCATGGATAGATGAATAATCAAAATATTGGAATAAGTAAAATAATTATTTTGCATGAGGTGCCAAGTGTCACTAATGAAAATTTCTATAAAATAATGAACAAGTTAAGAGAAAGGGACTTTTGAGCACCTTAATGTTGGACGAATACCCTAATGACAACTTTTATTTTAAATGACTACTGAAATTTGTGGTGAGTATGGTAAAAATAAAGGTCCTATGAGTGATAGCCTCTTGAGTTTGAGGGCTCTCCTTCACTTTATAGTGCATTCATATTTCGTACAACCCCATCATAGCTCAGGATTGTACAAGGAAGAAAAATAACCAAGGAAAAGGTTGAAAGGTCAACTAGTGAGTCAGTGAAGTTTGATTGCGTCATAAGAATTCAATAATTTCACAAGGACTATGTCAAGAGAGCACGGAAATAAACAAATGAAAGTTCAAATATAAATTACTTAGTGAATGATAATAGTGTTTTATTGAATTAACCACTGATGATGCATCTTTTTATGGTTGATATAACTAATGATATATAACGTTTTGATTAAATCTTTAACTACTAATTTCTATAATACTTTATGATGAATTTTATTACTTAGTGGTTGCTATTTATAATTTCAATAACATATATGGATATGCACAAAACCTTGACAAAGGGACAAAATTTGGAAATACTTAAAAATATTCTTGCAAACATTAACATATTTGCATTAAATACCATCCATAAATATGAAAAATGATCGAATGGTAACAACATGTTTCTCCTCATTATCATCAACAACATCCTCAACCTTACCCTTTCCATCTCTAAATTATTAATTTTATAAAATAATTATAAAATATTAGACTTGTGACATCTATAAATGATTAACCTTACAAAATAATTATAAAATATTAATTGTGTGATGTCTATAAATTATTAACCTTACAAAATATTTATAAAATATTAACTGTGTGACATGGGGCTATAACTCACCAATGTGCTTGCAAAATAATTATAAAATACTAAATGTGTGACATGGGCTACTCACTAATGGTTGCACTGGTTCATGTGTTTTGAGATCAAGATACAAGAATGGAAGCACTCATTTATTTTCCATTGTTTTATTCTATAAGAATATTCATTACGACTTGTTACAAACATATATATTTACGTCAATAGGCGTTCCTCTGTGGGGTTGGCTAGGAAGATCCAAAAAATCATAGAGGCTTATTCTTTTCCTCCTCCTTCGAATAAAAAATTGACACATGTTCAAGTTCCCAATCTGTCTGCACAAGTGCAGGCATCCACCACCGTTGATAAACGTTCAGGTTGCCCATTGAGAAAATTGATTGAGAGATCCAAGTTTTGAAGTCCAAGAAATCTAATAACCTCGTCCATAAGAATAAATCCCGTAAGATTTTTTCATAAAGGAATACACCACGAAGTGCAAAAGCATTGAATAATTGGGCAGGTATTCTACCATTCAGATTATTAATGTGAAGGTCAACCATTGGTAACAGGACCCGTATTCAATCCCCTTGCAACATAAATACAAAGAATGTGAAATAGGCACACCCTTTGTTGGTACTGTTGTGAAGAAGAAGAACCCGTTGCATCAGAAAACCAGTCCTCTATAAGTTGGGAGAAAACCAGAGCTCCTAAATCAAAAGGATAAGCTTCAAGAGATTTTTTTGTTATAGTGAGGCCCATAACTCTAGGGTCCAAACTCCCCTCCAATGTCATTCAAGAGACTCCTGTCCACCTATAGGGTGTTGTATCATTCTCATTCCTTTCCAAGATTGCATGCATTAGATTTGAAGTCATTGCAATTTTGAATGCCAAAGAGAAAGCCCATTTGAATTCAATAATACAACAATAGTAACACCCAAACCCCAGAAGCTCCATCTTTGCAGAGTAATCCATGCCACCCACAACTTGGTAATATTGAACATATACCACCTCTCAAGTCTCAATCTTTGTAATGTAGGACGCCTTCTTGTCCACTTACAACTCAAAATATTTCATCTTCAAGCTCATGGTCATCTCATGAATGAATATGAAAAGCCTTCTAAAACTTCAATTTAATTGGGATGTGAAAACGACTCTATCTCTCTCAAACCTTTAATAGGAATTTAAGTTTCTAAAAGGAAAAACTTGCAAGAAAAAGCACTAATTTAACAAACCTGATAAATACAATAGGTGGTGTAATGCAGAGTAGTTTCTATTGGCATTGATATCTTTGGATGCATATGCACAAAACTCCTAATAATGAAAAGGGTTTCTCATCTCTTTTAGCCTTGTGCATACTTTTCTTTCTTTCCACTCTCCGTTGATCTCAAACATTCTTGATTCCTCTCTACTCTCCATTGATCTCAAACATGCTTGCCTGCCAAGAAAAACATAATTGCAAACCCACTCATAAGAAGATTCGTCCCCACAACTATGGAGGCTTCTTACTTTCCAAGAAAAAAATATAACGCTTCATTGGAGGTACTACAACACACCCAAGCAGTTATTATCCATCCCTTATGTTGTGAAGGGTGTTTAAGGGTCCCAACATCCCAAAGAGCACTTTGAAATAATCTTGTATCATTACATGCTACTTAAAAATAGATAACTCCTCTAGTCAATGGGTACCCTTTTACATCATATTACTAATTTACTAACCATTTTCATTAGCCTAGTTTGTTAATGGTGATCCCCTTTCCCACTACTCGTTTAATTCATTGAATGCATCTCTATGGATTGAGCCCACATCAGCAACTATGCCATAGGATCCTCCATCACCCATCATTATTATCATCATAACAACTCACTCATCTTGGGGAACACTTATATTACGTGAATGTATGGGTTGGTTATGGCAGAGGGAAGAGTAGAAATGGATGGATGGATGGAATCTGAGATTGAGGAAGATGACTGATAGAATTGATGACGTTTCATGCCCGTCCTTCTCAAGAATCCAAGTATTTCCGAGTTTGCAAACCTGAAATATGGCTCCTCACATTTTGAAGGTACCCACTGTGATAAAGAAGAAACAAAAGTCCCTGACATTTAACATTGTTTAACACTTACTAGATTGTTTTTTTTCGCCCCAACTATCCCTTGCAACAAAAGATGCGACCTTATGAGTTGCTTCAAGAATTTGGGCTGGTGGATGATTTGCAATAAATTAATTTGACATTCATATAAAGGGAGGCCTACCCAAACGAGGCATTGAACACTGAATATCCCATGGTGGAGAATGAAACAAGTTTGCATGCATATCCCCATCCCTATCGAGTTCAAAATTTATCTGAACATAACATAAAACCAATAATGCCCACCCATATCGCAAAACAAATAATTACAATATCTCATGTCTCTTGGAGCTCAACTCCTAGATTTAGCAATGTGCTACATATAAATATAAATATGTAGTAGGAAAATTTCACCGCTTAGAGATTGTCTATGTATGTCTTCAATTGTAGGCTCCTATGGCTACATTTCTCCAGGTAAACAATCAAGCTTATCTCCTTGCCCTTTATAATATTTTAATGTGAAATTTCCATGCTTAGTGTTTCCCTGAAGAGAATCAATCAGATGAAGCATGTTGATGGATTGTTTATATTTAGGTTCTCATACAATATTTATGTTGTTTTTTCTTCAAAATATGCATACACACTGAAAGTGGATGAAAATAGTGGTGTCTATTAGAATATAAGGAGAAAATACTACAAAGAGATAAGACCAAGCACTAAAAACCCCATGTAAAGGATGGATGATGACCATAGAGAAGCCTTAAATGAAGAAATGTGTCATCCTACAGCTCTCCTTACATCCAAGGATGATAAGAAGATGGTTATGGCATTTCCTTCCATCAACTGGTTAGGCTATTATGTGTTGCCTTAATGAACTCATGATAAAGCTTTAAATAAGCTTAGTAAATATTGGAAAGGTAAAAAAATTCATTTTTACACAATGAAGTGGTTTAAACTTTATTTTGAAAACCAGAAAGTGTTTCATTTCCTGAAGAACAAGTCCATAATAAAAAAAGAAACACCAACAACATGTTCATAAACTTGAAAATAAAGATAATTTACACTTCCATTACTTGTACATCATTTACACACATTATAGCACATGAGTTAAAATGAAAGAGATGTAAACTTGAGATATGTAACTCAAAAAATATGTGTTTACCTAAAAAATACTACACAAGGAATTTACCATTCAATATTGCAGAGAAGAGCAATTTATTCAAATGTGAACTTGGATTGTTTTATGTAAGTACCAACAATCTTGCAAAAGGTGCTTAAAATTCTTATGAAAACCACCTTTTTTCTTAGTAGTATATTGAGACATCCATTAGTTGGCTCAAAAGTTGATACTGAAACTACTAAGGCAAGAGAGCGTATAAGTTGATGTTGATTTAGCAAAAGACACACACCAATTTTGGAGTTTTTTACTATATCTAGGTTACTCTAGGTGTAACGGTTTTCATATCCGTTCTCAACTTTATTAGAAGATCACTTTATTTTTATGTGCACCCATCATGGACAATGAGATTGTAGAGTTTTGGTTCCAGAATAAGGTAAGGAAGAAGTATGTTGGTCCATCCATGCTACTTGCAAATTGGACTATATGCCATCCATCAATTCCAACAATGTCATCTCTTGGAACCAAAGTTTCACGTGTACCTATCACATGAAACATATGAAGAAACTATATAATTTTCCACAAATTACCAAATTAGAGTAATGGCACTCAAAAGTATATCACTTTAGATGTGGGAGTTCCTAAGGCATCTCCTGAAAAGAAAATAAATCACAATGCATAAGATAATAAAGGCATTCCATATTATACATTGCAATAGGAACCTCCACAATGAACATCAAGTTGTGATTAAGGTTCATCCTTGTGCTCAGTTTGTTAACTAGTCCCTCGTGTAGAAAAACTTACTTGGCCCATAGCACAATTGTTACCATAAATTTTTCTTCAATGCAAATAATAATTGCGGACTCTAGATCATGTTCACTATACTGATGTTTACTATCCAAACTAGGCAATGGAAGACAACATGGGCACTTTGTGTTTTCCAATATAATTTTGATACTCACATTCCAAGCATGATAGAAATTTTTATTTTATAAAAATAAGAATTTATACTATATGTAGATAAAGGTACAATTATGTGATGTGAAAATCCATCCACCCTCCTATGTATCTTGGAGATTCTAGAAGCTTGAACATGGATGCATGTAGTTTGAAAAGGATGCCCACTCCTAGATTTAACTCAGATTTTATGTTGAGTTTTGTTAGGAGTCTTAATCGAGTGGGAAATGGATTTATTCACCCTTCACTATTGTGTGGGTGTATTTTAGGAGGAAAAATTGAGTGCAAGTGGGGCTTGATATGCTCAAAAGATAATTTGTACAATAATAAGATCAGAAGGGTTTTCCTATGCCATGGAGAAAATCAATGAGATACCTTCAAGACAAGAGGCAGTGAGGGGTTCTGTGAAAGAATATTTGTCAAAAAGTTTAAGTCTTCCTGGTCTGAGGATTTTTCTAAGTTCTTTTTTATTAAATGTAATTATACCTTGCATGTGTTGATTTTAGGGTTCTATATAATGTAATGGAAACTTTGTTTATCATTTGAAGAAATTTGTACTCTATCTCTATAATTCTGTTTTTGAAAATTGATGAATGTATGGTATTTGAGTTTATCATTTAGAATTTTAGGCTTTTCACCTTCTATCTGCATCATTTTGGTATCAAAATAACTTGATTGTTAGAGAAGAGGATGGTTGTAAGAGGATATAAGTTGTTGCGGGTTTACAGTTGGACACTTAGCTGCCAAAAAAGGTCAAAGAGGGATTGGTGAGTTAAAGTTAAATTTCAGAGCATGAGTTCACTTGATTTAGTAATCCTTGTTGCAGAATTAGAAAGCAATGAGGCACATGTGAGTGTTGAGGCATCAAGTTGGCCCAAGGAAGTGATACCGAGGGATGTAGGATTGCTAAAGTGTTGTCTATTTGTGAGTGTGGGTTAAAAATGGAAAAGGTGAAATGGGTGAGTCAAAATAGAAAGTGTGGATTAGGGAAGAGATACAAGTGATTAGGAAACTAATCAAATAGTGTGAAGGAAGAAAACAAAGAAAAACATAGATTCGAGCCATGAAAAAAAGAATAAGGGCATTGGAGAAAGAAGAAAATTGGATAATTGAAAATAGGGATATTTTAGAGAGGGTCTTAGTCATGGAAATATTTTTCCACCTAGAAGAAGGGTAACCACTTGAGAAAGAGTGCATATTAACTAAGGATGTGTGGTTCAAAACATGTCGGAAGATGATAAGATGAATAATCATATAGAGAATTACATGCATGTATATGAATGTGAGGAGAAGAGTGATGCTACAAATTGCATTCCAGAACCAACTGTGGAAACCTTAGTGAAGAGTATTGGGGAAGACAAGAAGCTTGTAGATAAAGACTACTTGGAGGAGGATATTATATAGGATAAAAACATTGAAAATAAAGCTATCTTCAAGTTACGAAAATAAGGCCTAGTAGTAGTCATGAATGTGATATATCTATTGGATATGAAAGAAAGAAACATCATTCACTATATGGCTTAATGATGAAACATCATGGGGAAGATTTCCATATAAATTGAGAGAAAATCCCTTGACTTCCTCATAAAAAACAAATTTCCAATCATAAATCTTTTTTAGTGTACTTGGAAAGAATATTGTATCATTGCATTCTACTTAAAAACAAATAACTCATCTGGTCAGTGGGTACCCATTTACATCCTATTAATCCTTTTCTAATCACTTTCATGATCATGGTCTATTCATGGTGACACCCTTCTTCCACTACTCATTTATGTCATTGAACACATATTTTTTCATTGAATCTACATTAAAAATTCTGCCACAAACTCCTCCATCACCCATCGTTATCATCGTCATAATAGGCCGCTTAGATCTTTGGCTCCTCACATTTTGAGGGTACCCACTATCAAAGAAGAAATATAAATCCCTGGTATTTAGCATTGTTTAACACTTGCCATACTATTTCATTTTGTCCCAACTGTCCCTTGCAACAAAATATGTGGCCTTATGAGTTGCTTCAAGAATTTTGGTTGGTGAGTCAAACAAGGCATTGAACACTATCTATCCCATGTGGACACTGCAACAAGTTTGCATGTATATATAAATATATAAGTGGGGTCAAATGGTGATTGTCCCCATCCCTATCAAAGTTAAAAATTTATCTTCACATAAGATAAAACCAATAATGCCCACCCATATTACAAAACAAAAAAATGCAATATCTCATGTCTCTTAAAGCTCGGCTTCTATATTTAGCACTGCACTACATATAGATATATGTATGCAGTAGGAAAATCTCATCACTCCAAGATTGTCTATGTATGCCTTCCAATGCAGGCTCCAATGGCTAAATATGTTCCATGTTCTATAAGAGAAAGGAAACATGTTCTATTTTGTAAAACAAGAGCTTATAAGAATTCATGGAAGGCTTGTCTATAGATGCGATGTTTGTTTTTATAGTTTGTCATCAAATTATGATATTGTTAATGAATGGTCATTTGACCTATTTGTATTTAATTGGAAGTTATACTACATCTTGAAAGGGAACTTTAGTTAGAATTTTCTAACCTGTATGCATAATCTAACCTTTTTATGGCCACTACATCTAATTCAAACAACCATATCAATTTTCATATGATAATTTTGTTTCTTATGTGAAATTTCTATTAATCATGATCATTTGGAAATTACAAGACTTGCCATTGCACTTGATGGATAAATTTTTTAAGCTACCAAAACATTGTTTTCTACAATCCATATGCCAACTCATATTTTTTTTGCTTCTTAAATCAAATATTCAATAATTACTAAAAAATTGTGATGTGACTAAGATTTTACTTCAAACTAATATTCCTACGCTTTCACGACTTTGAAAGAAATTTCCCTATCGAGTTTTCTTTTCAGGGTTGAACTTGAATATTTCTGGCTTGGATTCGTATCCGTTATTTCCTATTAATGTTATGATAATCCTCTTGATCAATTACCATTCTCCTTTTATTTTCCTCATCCGTTTTGGATTCCTCTTCCCTTTTATCTTGTTCAGATAGGAGAAGTGAATTTGATTTCATCTTCATACCATGGTCATTGGATTCCTTCATAAGTGTGGGTGGTATTCTTTATCCAACATCTGTTCCCTTATAGATAACTCAATTTCCTAAATATACCTTTAGGTTGATCTCCAGTTTAGGTAATCTTCCATCCTCACCTAGCTTAAGTTTGACTTGATATCCTTCTACTACTACATTTCCACAATGGTCAGAATAGTTTCTGAGACAAGAGTACAACTAAATGTTCATGTCGTTAGTAAATTTTGCACTAAAAGATCACATTTTCCTATTGGCACCTTCAAACACTAACAAGAGTGCTTTTGGCAACCCTTTTCATATACGCATTTCAGCAACAAGTTCTGGCACATGAAACCAATGACTTCACCGTAGTTGATTAGGACACTTTGATGAAATTTATGATCATATTAGCAAGGCATTCAAACACATCATTAATTGAGAAGTGTGGTGGAAAAGTTAAAAAAAAACTGAATTGGTCATTTTATGTTGCAACACCCTCAAAGGAACCAACTTGTGACTCAATGTGGCCAAGGGACCCAAAGCTACTGAAATGGAGGCATCTTCATAAGCTACAAATCTAGCATGTTATGGAAATAGGGTTGTCATTGCATACCAGAAAAAGAAATTATAAATAAGGTGAAGCAACCATGAAATTGTTCATTAACAATGGAATTAAATTGCTCAAAATCTTTGATTGTTTAGAGTTGATCGATTTTCATCTTTGTGGAAAATGTGGATATTTGTGATTTCTGTATATTTCAAGCAACTATTTTGAATGATGGATAGCAACATCGTTGCAATACTGAACACCTTTTGTATAATGATTCTCTAAATATTGAACATACTTCTTCATTGGACCAAAAGGATCATTATTTGTAAGGATTTTTGCAAGTAGAGAACCCTTGCATTACAAGAATTATCACATCTAAATTAGAAATTCATGGATACTAAAAAAATCACCTACGTAATAAATATAGATTATGGAAATGTTGGCCTACAATAAAAACCCAACAAGATAAAAAAATTCAGACATGTTTCTTTTACTAATAGCGATAATACCTTCTTAAACATAGATATTTATAGAGGCAACCACGTTTATTATTTCAATGAAAACATTATAACCAATCCAACATTAGGCATTGGAAATAAAGTTTACTATATCTTTGCTTTATATCTTGAATGTTCCAAAGGAAATGTTTGAAAAGTTAAAACTTGACAAGTCATGAGTCAAGACTACCCATTAACATCAATGGACAAAGTAAGATCGTGAAAAAAGGTCTCAAGACACTTCCTAAACTCGGTGGTCTCTTATTTTTCTTGCAAAATTTGACTGTGTACTTAACCTGCAATTCAAAGATGTCATGCTAGAGATTTTGACAAAGAAACCAGAACAAACAACCAATGTTGCTTTGCAATATAGAACATGGTATTTTTGCTATTTATTTGAATTCCAACCTTAAAAATGCTACAACATATATACAGATATGAAAAGAAAACTCAAATTTAAAATTTAATATATCAATATAATTTGCATCATTATGAAATCAAATTACAACTTTTTCCAATTTAGCAATCCTATTGGCATATCTTTACACACCTTTTTGGGGCAATTGATAGTTATTTTTTTATTAATATTAATTTTTTATCTTATTACTTACTTATATATAATTATTTTTCTATTATTTTTGGTATATTATTTACATTCTACGACCAATGTGGATACATGGATTTTATTAAATAAAATAAAATTCAAACCAAATTATTAAGATGGAATTAGTTTAGGTGTAACACACAACTTGCATATAAAATAAATATGATACATAAATGAAATCAATCATTTTTAAAAGAAAAAACAACCTAAACTCTTCAGGCCGTATGGGTTTAGAGTGAACTTAAAGTCAGCCACATCATTGAATTATTTTTTCATGTTCCCTTCACTCCCTTCACATTTCTTAAGGCCTCAAGGCTTTTCCATTATTAATGCAAGATCCATGTCAAATTGTGTCTAGGTTTACAAGTTTTGGTCCCTTGTTTTGATTGGTTACGATTAAAACAATGACAGTCAGGAAAGGTGGAGAGATGGAGTATGGAATGTACTTTAGGGTTTTGTATGCAAGTTAGGTCTGTGGATTAACGACATATGGACATTTGGAGAAGAAAAAATTTGGACAATGACACTTAGGATCCTTTGTATTTCTTGGTGTCTAATCGAGACAAGATCACATATTTGGAGGGCCAAAGGAACTATATATTATAGGCACAGGAAGAAGATATACGATAGAAAAACCAAGCCACTTGGGTAAGGGTGGTGACAAAAATACTAAATACTTTCATCCACTATTTAATCTGTGAAAATAACATAATTCTATTCGGAAGATCTGGGGATTTGAAGGGAATTTCTTCAACACACAAAACATTGTGGAACAAGCAGCCATTACTCATTTCAAAGGCAAATTTATGGCAAAGAACCATGGATATATGGAGCAAGCATAATTTATTAAGTTGGTTCTTACTTTGATATCCCAAGAGGATAATGACAAAATGAGACAAGCCATCTCCAGTGATGAACTGTTAGCGACCCTAAAGGTTTGTGCAAAGGAGAAGAGTACAAGCTCAGACAGATGGGGGTTGAAATTTTCATCTTCTTCAAGGGCCTATTGTTCCCAGACTTGCTGGTTGTGGTAGAGGAAGCTATACTTAGGGGATATATCATGGGGGCCATAAATGCCATGTTTCCTGCATTGATCCCAAAAAACAAGAACCCTTCGACTTTTGTCGATTATAGGATTATATCCATCTATAATTCGATTTACAAGATGATAACCAAGTTGATTTCTCGTAGAGTTAAACCGATTATGTCAAGATTTATCACACATAAACAATTTGGGTTTATGGAGGGTAGACAGATTCAAGATGCCATTGGCATTGCACAAGAGATGCTTCAGTTCATTAATTCTAGCTGTCAAGAATCTTGTCTCCTTAAGGTGGACTTGATAAAGGCTTATGATTAATTAGGAATTTTTTATGTTGGTCATGATCAAAATGGATATGGATTCTCTGAATATTCGATGGATTATGGGGTGTATTAAATCCACTAACTTTGTTGTGATTATAAATTGTTTTCTTTCTAGGTTCTTTTTTGCTTTCAGGGGATTGAGGTAGGGATGTGCTATGTCCCCATTTCTCTTCCTTTTGGTGATCGATACTCTCAACAAGAAAACTAAGGATTTCAAGGATAAAGGTCTAATTCGAGGGGTCAGAGTAGCCAGACACTAGTAGGTAACCCATTTAATGTTCGTTGATGATCTCCCATTTGAGGGATATACGTTTATTGGTGAATAGTCCACAATTAATAAAATTATCCGAGCATTTGGGGCTTCTTCAAAACTTTATATGAACGACACCAAGTCTAAATTAATTCATAATGGAAAAGATGATACAATGCTGAAGGAGATATGTGAGCTATTTGGGGTGACATCTAATCATATAGTCGATGGTATAATATATTTGGGTATTAGGTTGAAACCTTCTGGATACATAATTAAGGATTGGGAATGGATGGTTGAAAAATTTAAACTCAAACCGGATTGCTGGAAACGCAAATATATGTCAACGGGTGGAAGACTAATTATGCTGAAATCGGTATTGGAAAATCTCTTTCTTTACTGGATGCATTTTTTTAGCTACTAAGCGAAATTATCAGAAGTATTCAATCTATAATGGGGTGATTCATATCGATAGGGGTCCATAAGGGAGAGAAGAAAGGTAACATTCATCGGCTGCATTGGTCTCTTATTGGTATACCTATAGAAGATGGTGGTTGGGGGACCATAAACCCAGGTGGTTCTTTCAATATGAAACTCATCATAAAAAATATGTGGAGGGTCGTTGTTGGAACATGTTTATGGTCATGTATGGTTAGGTATCATCAAACAATTACATGTATGGACAATCCTTTATGACATGGATCATCAATGGGGCCAAGAAAAAAACTAAGATATATTTCATTTGGAAAAGCATGTTGCATGTACTGAAATTTCTCATGTGTCACATGCGTTGGACTGTGGGTGATGGATCTATGATTAATATTTTCCTTGATGCCATAATTTGCATGAACGAGAGTCACACTTTATCAACCCAAATTCTCAATAATATACATAATAAGGATATTATTTATCTTAATTAGATTATCCATCATAGGTCTCTCCATATGTACCTTCAGGCATGGTGAAAGGTATAGGATTTGGAGTTGCATGTTGAACATTCTGAAGAATGGGAGGATTATATCATAGTTCTTCAGAATGAAAGGATCTCATTAAGTGATAAAGAGGACCACATGTCTTGCGGAGGAAGCTTCCAAAAAGGAAATCCAATGGTTAAAGATATTTATATGAGTCCGTCGAAGAAGGAAGGGGGAAATTATTTTCCACTACATGTTCAGGTCATCTGGAAATGGCACCTTCTGAATAGAATCAAAGTTTTTAGCTGGTTGGTCATTTATGATCGTATATTGACATAGCATAACTTCCAAAGGCATGGTTTTCATGGACTAGGAATTTGTGTTTTGTGTATGAATGGAGAGGAATACACACAACATATATTTATACATTGTCCTTATGTGTTGGCACTATGGGAGGGAGTGTTGGACCACTACAATCTAGCTCCCATGGTCCATTTCCAAGTTATGTACCAATGCATTAGATCTTGGAGCAAAGACCACTGTTATAGAGTGCTTCCATTTTATATCTTATGGACTATTTGGTAGAGGCAAAATGCTATCATTGTTTACTAGAAAGTTTTGGAGATCCATGAGGATATTATTAAGATGGTGGCCTACTTCAACAAAATAGGGTCGAATCTGGGAAGTAAAGGCTACATGATATCAAACTCGAGAGATATATAGAAAACATTTCCTGCTGTTTTTTTTATGGCGAATGTGCTAGGATAAAATGTGGATGTGGAGCAGGCATCTATATAGCATCTGATAGTTTCTATCATTTCTGGTGGGAAGGTGGGGAGGGTACAAATAACATAGCAAAAGTTATTTCATTGGGGGGGGGGGGGGTATTGATTGTGGCCAAATGGCTTGAAATAGAAAAGATACAGAATTATGGTGATGCCGAGGGCATTCTAGAATGGGTTAAGGGATACAATGGATTCAACCCTCCTATCTTAATCAACTGGATAAATCGCATTAAAATTCTAGTAAGGAATTTCCAACATGTAAAATTTGATCCTATTTACAGAGAGAAAAACACGACAGTTGATCTTGTATCAAAAAGAGGCATAGCAAGGGAAACAAGCAAGTTCTACTTCTCAGTATTCTAATGCGGTGTTATGCCCAATGCAGGCAACATAAAGTATTCATAAATACAAACATGCAAGGGATAATATTTTTTTGTTTTGAGAATGCCAATATATCATATGCTATTTTGTAGTAAATTATATTTTTACAGTAAATAGGCAACAAACACAACATAGGAAGTACTGTGGAACAAAGAAAAGTATTTACAAAGGTTTATGTTTTAATATAAATAAAATTGAATAGTCTGATCAGAGAATTCAAAAATATGTACCAAAGAAAGAAAGAAATAAAAATGACCAAGGACTTTGGTACTACCTTTATATAATATAAAAGTAGCTTTGTTTTCCTTTGAAAAAAAAAAAAAACTGAGTTGGCAGTCCCATGTTATGTAATGGAGAATATGAGCTCAGTTATTTTCATGGAAAAGGTTGTTGATGAATCGTGGTCTCCTAGCGAGCTCTCCAACCACCACTTTGTTGCACCTTCTGTAAACCTTCTACATGCTCTGATGGCAAGATAACAGGGACGAAGGAAAATATCAAAGATGGATCACTTGGGCCATCTCTCTTCTTCTTAGCTGGAAACGAAAAATGTATTCTTATGTTGGGTAAGGGATGCCCCTATAATGTTGTAGGCCAAATGATCACTTGGTCTTGAATCAATTCCAATATTAAGGATCTGCAATCGTTTGAGGGCTTAAAATTTTGTTTTATAGGCAACAACATGGCAAGATCGAGAAGGTCATAGTGGTAAAACCTACCTGGGTTGTTGTCTAATTTTTCTTCTACTATGATCTCATGTCGCCACTCTGCTTTGATGGAAATGTAGGTTGCAGAGGAGCAAGCACACATCAAGATGTGTGGCTCTCACCGATCTATGTGGGAGGGATGAAATGAAGAGCTAGAACATGCAAATTTACAAAACTTCATTAATAATCTACAAGGGAAGTCCACCCTTTTCTGGATCACAAATTCAAACTTAATGGAAAATCTGAAGAAGCACATAGAGAAGATGCTAGGTGTTATCACTTAGATTTTCCTTCAAGTTGTCATAAGAAGGAAAGGGGTTTGAGGTAACCACAAACCAACTTTTAAGTATAGAATCTAGCTAATCTATACTCAGAGAGGGCTCTCTCTTTATGATTTAGATTTGTTTTATAAGATATTAGGCTAGTTATGAAAGCTTGGAGGGTTTGATTGTGTTTGGTGGTGGAATTCAGGAGTGGATGGATAGAACAGAGTATCTCAGGCCATTGGGCTATGGAGTCAACTGCAGATGGCTAAACTGGATTTAGATGATTCAACAAAGGAGGGATTCACAGGGCAAGATAGCTAAATAGGAGACAAATGGTAACTTGAAAGGGTGAAATGGTCTTAAAAGGGAAGAAGGGTAGTTAAGAATCCTTCAACAAGTTTTAAGATGAGGGGAAGTGGGTGATCACTAATAAAAAGCAATTAAGAATTTCTTATTAAATGACCACAATGATAAACTAAGAAATAAGGAGCAGTTAAGAATTCCCTGCCTGTGATAGCTTCGAAGAAAACATTTAGAATAAAAAAGATTTTAAAGACAGATTGCAATAAAGAACTTTTTGAAATATATTAATATATTTTTTCGTTTATTATTCAGATATGAAACACAAGTGAAATATTTAAACCAGAAAACAGTAAACACTTAAGATATGGAATACTTATTTGTCCAATGTTTGACACATGAATCTTGTAAAAGTCCTTTGATTTATTTCTTGATCCAGCCAGCCACAGAAGAGTTGTTCAACAACATTTTATTCCAAAATAATAAATCTATAGAAATGTCTAAGAATCCACCCAAAATACTTCAAATGAAGAAGTATTTATACTAATTGTAAACTGAAATATCTTGAAAAAATATCAAGATTAGTTTCACAAATATCTCCAACTGTTTACATTAATAGAACTTAAATAAAGGAAATTCAAAAATAATGAATATATTTGGCACTATGTCTATGGATTTATGGTGACAAAGAAGGGAAAGTCGAATTTTATAGCAGGTCTTAGTTGATGATGAGGCATCCCAGTCACTAACTGCATCCTTCCTTTGTGCATTCTGCCCCAGAAATTCTACAGACTTAGGGTCCAATGATATGCTTTTATATCTCAGTCTGTGATATATATGTACAAAGTGAAAGAGGTTTTTGTAGATAAAATCTTTTTGAGATAAACCTCTCTTATTTTCCCAAAATTTAGCTTCAGTTGTTCACAATATTCTCTGTAACATGATGTCAAAAATAGGACATTGCACAAACTGAAAAATAGGCTGTGAAGACATGCACTTATATCCCGTTTGGTAATACTTGTGTAAAAAGTGAGATAATTTTTTGTATATTAGCCTATTAGGAAAAAAACCTCCTCCAATTTTTCAAAATACATCTTTTATTGGTCACAATAGGTTCTGCAAAACTATTAATTAAACAAGAAATTTTTGAAGAATGTACCATTTCTGCTCTGGTTTCATCTTTTAACCTTAAATTCCTTTCAACTATTTTTCACTTTTACTTTGGATAAACTTCATTGTAGCTGGTGAAATTGTTTTCATATTTGTTTAACCCTTAATGTCTTCATGTTTACTTTTACTGTTTACTGTTTACTTTTTACTTTTACCACTCTGTTTTTTCATCTGTCTTCACTTTGACATGAATTTGTATGTTTTGTTTTGTAATTGTCTTCCTTGCTGTTTATCTTCATGCTAGATGATTTACTTGACTTGGTCTTCAATCTGATACTTTTTAACCCTGATACACTTTGACTGTTCTTTATTGTGTCATTTTACCTTCCATCTCTATTTGAATAGATTTGATAACAATCTCAGAGTAAACAGGTCTTATGACTAGTATTAAGACTGTTTATCCAAGGCTACAGTCTTCTGATCACCTGTAAAACAAAACAAACTGTTAAGAAAGCATTGGTTTGCAGGGGAGGTCGAAAAGGTTTCATTTGAGCTTGAGAGGTCTGTGGAGTGAGTCCAGAATGCTTTCCGGGAGGTAAATCATGCTCAAATCGGTTAACAGAGGCTTTAGGTGGCGTAGATGGGCTACATAGGGTTTTACTGCACAATCAGGTGAAAACGAGAAAAACTGGGGTTTTTGTGTTCAAATGGGTAAATGGTTGATATTGGCGAGTAAGTTTGGAATGAACAGTGGACAATTGGTCATATGCGGAGAGTGGGAAGCGAGGGCGGTAAGCAAAATTCATTGCACCACTTTTGGGAGGCGAGTGGTTTTTAGGGAGGACCGCGTGATTCCACACATCTTTCGACACGTAGCATCGAAACTATTTTGGAAACCGCTCACATCGCACACTAAAGGTCAACCAAAAGGCCCATGCGATATGGGAGATAGCCATTAGATTTGAGGGATCCGATCAGACAGTGTCGGGGTAAAGTTTCATTGATGGATAATGGAGGGCGGGCCTGGTATTAATTAAAGGATTTAATTATATCAGGGTGATTTGATTGGTCACTGAGTTATTAGTTAATCCTGGTAACTAATTAATCCTCATTAGGTATGGCGGGGTTTTGGGTTCTTAATTAACCATAGATTGTTTAATTAATTTTGTTTATTGATTGATATATAGTTATATTTAACCGAGAGTTGAGATGTATAATATTTGGGGGTTTTGTATATTTATAATAATATGGGAATGGGTAATGTTGCTTTATATAGGGAAATTACATAATAATGTGGATTAGTGGTTAGTATGACTTTGTGAAATGCGCACTAAGTTTAAAACATTCTTATATATATATATTGAACTTAGGCTAAGTGAACACGAGGGTTTGTATGGAAAGTGTTTTATTTTCCCTAAGTAAGATAGGATTTTACTTAGGAAAAGATTTATTAGGGAAATAAATAACTTATGAAGGGATGTGATTATTGGTGAAGGGGATTAAGTAATTAAAGTATTATAAATTATTGGGCCGAGGGTCCGGTCCCTCCAAAATTTAGAGAAATGCTTTGAGCCCCTCAAACTTTGGTAATTACCTTTAGTACTTAGGGAATTAGTGAGGACTTAAGGAAATGAGTAGGGAAGTTAATTATTTTTGACATTGCTTGCTTGGTGTGCCTTCTATGTAATACATACCTTTGCCTTATGATGAAAGTAAAAGATTTACACATTTAAACTTATCATTCACTACATATTATTCTGCAACCATCATCTACTTACCCTACCTACTTTACCCTAGCATTTTCACTTCTTTATTAGGGTGCACTTGGACTAGCAAACCCTTTTCAAACTTTATTTTCTTCTACATATAGATACCTATCTAGATCTACACTTATTACATCCAAGGGCTCAGATTACATTGTTGAGCTCCTTTTATTTACTCTACCTTTCTACTTATTTGCCAAGATTACACTGTTTGGTCAAATCTTTATTCTCTATTTCTACAACATGATTTTGAAAATATGAACTAGCCAAGCTTAAAGTATTTGACTATTCATGAATTGTGGCATAAGTGACAAGCTGCACACAATTTTTTATTATACAAAAGTAAAAAAGTAGTGGCATTTAGACTTGCACACTTTCTTGGTCTTTCTTTTGTTGGGGTTCATTTTCTTTCATTTTTTGACCTCTTTTTATTCTTTTCACCCTTTGATTTTTATTTTAAGGAATACCCTCTTTACATTTTTTAATTTTTTGATTTTTTACAAATGTGGAAAGCCTTTGCAACAAGTAAAGGTATGAACACATCTCAAAGCTTAACCAAGTCAATCATGATATATGACACCTATTGGTATAGGAACCTAACAGTGGCTCCACTTGGGGATGGCTTTCGTTGGGGAAAGTCAAGAACAGTAGATAAGTGGCCTTTGAAAAATTGTGATTATGCTCTGCAAATCTCCCTTTTCTTGATGCTTTATTTGCATGTATGATAGTAATGCTTTCGGAACTTAGGGCCTTCTCTTCGGGCTTCAACTCAGAAATTACCATCCAATCAACACTAAACCTTTATTCTCCCTTCTTGAATCCCACTTGAGCACCTTGTCACTTAGGTAGGAATCTTCAGCCTTGGTCTTTTTATTAAAAATCTTTTTAAACTTTTCCTGAACAACTTCGAGATCTGACTTGAGACTAAACGGTGCTACAACCTTCAAACCAAATTAGTAAATCATCAAGATCTTAGGTCCTTTTTCTTGGATTCAAATATTTTAGGATTTATTTCATAATCTAATTAATTCAAACTGAAATGCTACCTACTCTATACTATTTAAGAATCAAGCTGATTTAAATAATACAATAATGCCAATGAAGCCAATCAAGCAACTGCAGAAACAAATGAACTACTTGACTAATTGTTAGTAAAGTCAGAAGCATAATTTGATCATGTACCCACATAATCAAAATTGTGATATATAAAGGCCATTGTTGATGTATTTGGTCCTCATAGAGAAAACATGTTAGAGAATTTGAGTTGAGAAGAACCTCCATATAATCTGCTATAGGATCAACAAAAGCATAAATTATGATAGTTTCTTCTAGGCCTTCAATGTCTAATTGATCAACTGTATCCTCAATACTAAACCCTGAAACTACTTATTTAGCCTTGCTCTTGAAAGCATAATCATCCTCAATCTGCAAATAAAATGGTAGTACAATTTCCTTTTCGTTTGGAGAAGGAAGATTTTGTAAGAATTCTTTAGGATCTCAAAAATTATATGACTGAATTTGAGAATGCAAAAGTTTAATTTCATTTTCATATTTTTCAACAAGTAAATTAAAAAAACACATTTTAGTTTCATGAGAGTATTTTCTTATTTTGACAATTATAAACACAACTCTTAAAAAACCTTCATCAAGCTGAAATTTTGATAACTCGTCCCTGAATTCATTTAAAATTTCATCAAATGAAAGATTTTCCACAAACTCGGTCATCTTGTCTCACTATTAATGCTTTGGAATATGGATTATTTGGTTGTGGAATTTCTCTGAAATTTGAAGCTTTGGATATTTGAACAATGGAGTCTTGATTGTTTGGGGCTTCTTGATTGGAAAATGATCATCAAAAGAGTCAGAAAAATGATGCTCAAATGTGCAAGGATATTTTATATTTACAATTTCCAAAAGAAAATTATTAGAAACTAATCTACGATCTTCTCTAAAATACTATATATATATTGAAATATTTTCTTGATGAGAAAGAACATAATGTCTCGGATAACAATCCAAGCTAAAAGCCTGGTCTTTTCACATAGTTCTTTTAGGTTCATTCCTCCAGTGGAGTCTTTATTGTAGAATTGATGTGGAGTCGCCAAGTGGATGATTTTAACCTTTGTGTGTCTGATCACTATCCACCATCATAGATCAGATCTAAACTTATAAAAAAATTCTAAAGAAAAAAAGTAAATAACTTCAAATCATTCCTTTAAGATACATAAAATATTTAATTTAGTGCTTTCTCAAAGGTTTATTTTCACTTAGGATTTGTTCTTCCCCAGTGGAGTCGCCACTATGTTATCACTCAAATTTTCCTTGAAGTTGTCATAAGAAGGAAAGGGGTCTGTGGTAACCACAAACAAACTTTTAAGTACAGAATCTAGTCAATCTGTACTCAGATAGGGCTCTCTCTTTATGATTTAGATTTGTTTATAAGATATTAGGCTAGTTATGAAAGCTTTGAGGTTTTGATTGTGTTTGGTGGTGGAATTCAAGAGCAGATGAATAGAACAGAGTATCTCAGGCCATTGGGCTATGGATTCAACTGCAGATGGCTAAATTGGATTTAGATGATTCAACAAAGGAGGGCTTCACATGGCAAGATAGCTAAACAGGAGACAAATGGTAACTTGAAAGGGTGAAATGGTCTTAAAAGGGAAGAAGGGCTATTAAGAATCCTTCAACAAGTTTTAAGATGAGGGAAAGTGGGTGATCACTAATAAAAAGCAATTAAGAATTTCTTATTAAATGACCACAATGATAAACTAAGAAACAAGGAGCAATTAAGAAATCCTGCCTATGATAGCTTAGAAGAAAACATTTAGAATAAAAACGATTTTAAAGACAGATTGCAATAAAGCAATTTCTAAAATATACCTTTTCATTTATTATTCAGATATGAAACACAAGTGAAATATTTAAACCAGAAAACAGTAAACACTTAAGATATATAATACTTATTTGTCCAACGTTTGACACATGAATCCTGTAAAAGTCCTTTGCTTTATTTCTTCATCCAACCAACCATACAAGACTTGTTCAACAAGACTTTATTCCAAAATAATAAATCTATATAAATGTCTAAGAATCCACCCAAAATACTTCAAATGAAGAAATATTTATACTAATTGTAAATTGAAATATCTTGAAAAAATATCAAGATTAGTTTCACAAATATCTCCAACTGTTTACATTAATAGAACTTAAATAAAGACATTCAAAACTAATGAATCTATTGGAACTATTTCTATGGATTTATGGTGACAAAGAAGGGAAAGTCGAATTTGATAGCAGCTCTTAGCTGATGATGAGGCATCCCAGTCACTAAATGCATCCTTCCTTTGTGCATTCTACCCTAGAAATTCTGCAAACTTAGGGTCCAATAATATGCTTGTATATCTTAGTTTGTTATGAAACAATCTCAAGAAAAGATAGAAAAGATAGACCAACGCCTTAGAATTCAGCCTCTTCGAGGGGGAAACCTCCTTTACATTACATAATGAACAATCCTTGGATGATTCAAATGACAAAACCTCCTTTCTATATATAGGAGTCTAAGGAGTGACAATATAACCCGACCGACCTAACAATAATAATATAAAGCCACAAAAATAACCATAGAGGGATTCTATGGGGCACAATAATAACAATATGGGGACAATAGGGGCACAACAATATTAATAAGGGGTACAACTACAATAGTAATGGGGTAATCACTAGTATTATAGGGACCCTACATGCCCCTCTCCTTCAAAAATGTGTTGTCCTCAACACTTGAGTAGTTCTGGATGCTTCTATATAAAATTCTCATCCTCCCATGTGGAATCTTCATCGGATAAGTTCTTCCACTTGATAAGATACTCCGAAATTGATCGATTTTGTAGCTGTCGAGTTCTTGTTTCTGTGACGGCTTCCAGTTCCAATATAATTTTTCCTTCCTCGTCAATTTTTGGAAATATTGTTTGAACTGGGAGCTTGTCACCTATAACCTTCTTTAAACATGAAACATGGAAAACTGGGTGCAATCGAGAAGTTGCAGGAAGCTCCAATTTGTATGCCATAGTAC
>APFE030978873.1:2512-29904 GCA_000404065.3 Pinus taeda
TAAAACAAACAAATAATATAGTAATACCATGAATTAAGATTATTAACATGGTAATAACATGAATTAAATAATGATAATGATTAGTATAACAATGTTACAAAATAGTGAAACATAAAACATAAAAAAAACAAACAATATAGTAATAAAGAGGGAGTCCATACAGGCTGCTTGATTTTTTTGAATTTGAGGAAAACCTGTGAGCAGTTTTGAAACCAACATTTCGGACTAACTTGGTGAGTCCATCATCAGGGCAATGAGATAGTATTTGAGAAGATAGAATGAATTTCAGAACCTTATTAATAGTTGAAAAAAAATAAAATTTGTTATTTATTATTTTTGGTCGGCTAATTAATTAATAATTTGTATATTTGTTTTAAATGAATTTAATTTAATATTAATTTAATTAATTATTTATTTAATTAATTTATTAATTTATTAATTTATTTTTAATTAAATTAATAATTGCCAATTTATACATGGAACATTTCGAACAAAAGGCCCTCAAATCTTTCCCCTTCACCCCTAATGAATGGAAAAGATTTGTAGATGATATTTTTTCCAAATGGAGACATGGATTAGAGAAGCTTAATGAATTGGTATCCCACTTAAATAGCCTCTCAGAACACATTAAATTCACTATTGAGATTGAAAAAGACAACCAGCCCCCCTTCCTAGATGTCCTCCTCACTAAGAAAAATGGAAAGCTAAGCCACCAAGTCTTCAGGAAGCAAACTCACACGGACAAATACCTTCACTCAAATTCCCACCACCACCCGAAGCAAAAAGTTGGTGTCATCAAAACCCTAGCTACCAAAGCTTCAAGAATCTCAGACCCTGAACATTTAGAAGAAGAACTCAACCACCTCTACAAAGTTTTCATAAACAATGGCTATGAAAAAAACGTTATCCATAAAATTATCAAAGAATCCACAACCAATAACCAAAAAAGAAAAATCCTAGAAAACCCTAGAATCTCCTTACCCTATATTAAAGGCACCACAGACAAAATCTCACCAAGCATAACATTATGGTGGCCTTCACACCCCCTAACACCATCAAAAACATGCTAAGCTCCGCCAAGGACCTAATAGACCCAAAAAATCTCAAAGGTGTTTACTCAGTACCTTGTTCATGTGGTAAAATATATATAGGGGAAACAGGAAGATCATTCGGCATTAGGTTAAGAGAACATATTAATGATATTTCAAAAAATAGATCATAAAAATCAGGTCTAGCTGAGCATGCATGTTCGTCCTCACACTATATCTGCATAGAACAGGCAAGATTAATTCATAAAGAAGACCATTACTTAAAAAGAAGGGTGAAGGAAGCTATAGAAATCGAAAAAACCTCTAATAACATGAATAGAGATGATGGCCTTAAGCTAAGTACCACATGGAAGCCCCTAATAAATAAAACAAAAAAGCACTAATCAATCATTTTTACACATTCATTAAAATTAAATAAAATATTAAATTAAATGATAATAAACAAAATTAATAACAACAATAATATCTTTATTGCATATTAATAATAAATTAATGTATAACCATAATTTATTAGTAACAAGAATTAAATAAAATATAAAACAATCATAACATAACAAGCAATTTATCAGATATAAAATATATAAATACCACAACACACGTCCACACAATATATATCATATATATATAATAATATATATATATATAATATATAATAAAAATATAATAATAAGATTAATAAAATAATAACAAATATTAAATAGCATTAATACTTAATCAATTAAAGGAATATAATGAGGAATGATTAATTAGATCAATCTAAATAATAATTAAGTAATATCACATATCCAAATAATTATCTTAATAAGAACAATAATATTATTAGTAAACAAGAATAAAATAAAATATAAAACAATCATAACATAACAAATGCATATATATAGATATATAAATACATAAATACACACACACACACACACACACACACACACACACACACACACACACACACATATATATAATAATAATAATAATAACAAATATAATAATAACAAATAGATAAATAGCATAATACTTAATCAATAAAGAAAATAATAGGATGATAATTGATCATCCCAATTAATTTTTAAGTAATATCACATATCCGAATTAATTTTTTTAATAATAGCATTAACATAATATTAATTATAAATAATAATAAAAAAATAATAAAATAAAATAATATAATAATGATATTACATTAAATAATAAATAAATTTAAATAAATAAAATTAAAAATATATACAAATAATAATAATAATAAAAAATATATTTATATATATATATAATATTATATATAATAATATAATAATTAAAAATAATAATATTAATAAATTCATATTCATATTAATAATATACTATGTATACATAATAAAATTTACAATATATATAAACTATATATCATTAAAAAATATAATCCAAAAATAGTATCATTAAAAAAAATAAAATTAATATTTAAATAATAATAAATAATTAATTAATAAATTAAATTTTCATTTAAACAATATAAAATTATTAATTAATTAGTTGACCAAAAATAATAAATAACAAAATTAAAAAAACTTTCAACTATTAATAAGGTTCTGAAATTCATTCTATCTTCTCAAATACTATCTCATTGCTGTGATGATGGACTCACCAAGTTAGTCCGAAACGTTGGTTTCAAAACTGCTCACAGGTTTTCCTCAAATTCAAAAAAATATAGTAATAACATGAATTAAAATTATTAATATAGTAATAACATGAATTAAAATTACTAATATAGTAATAAGATGAATTAAATAATGATAATGATTAGTATAATAGTGTTACAAAATAGTGTTACAAAATAATAAATCATAAAACATAAAACAAACAAAAAATATAGTAATAACACGAATTAATATTATTAATATAGTAATAACACGAATTAAATAATTATAATGATTAATATAATAGTGTTACAAAATAGTGTTACAATATAGTAGAACATAAAACATAAAACAAACAAACAAATTATATAGTAATAACATGAATTAAAATTTTTAATATAGCAATAACATGAATTAAATAATTATAATGATTAGTATACTAGTGTTACAGAATAGTGTTACAGAATAGTGCTACAATATATTAAAACATAAAACAAACAAACAAACAAACAATATAGAAATAACATGAATTAAATAATTATAACGATTAGTATATTAGTGTTACAAAAGAGTAAAACATAAAACATAAAACAAACAAACAATATAGTAATAACATGAATTAAATAATGATAATGATTAGTACAATAACATTAAAAAATTGTAAAACATAAAACGTAAAACAAAAAACAAAACAATAATAAGATGAATTAAATAATTATAAAGATTAGTATAATAGTGTTACAGAATAGTGTTACAAAATAGTGTTACAATATAGTAAAACATATAACATAAAACAAACAAACAATCAAGTAATAACAAGAATTAAAATTATTAATATAGTAATAACACGAATTAAATAATTATAATGATTAATATAATAGTGTTACAAAATAGTGTTACAATATAGTAGAACATAAAACATAAAACAAACAAACAAATTATATAGTAATAACATGAATTAAAATTTTTAATGTAGCAATAACATGAATGTTATGAAACTAGTTCAAGAAAAGATAGAAAAGATAGATCAGTGCCTTAGACTTCAGCCTTTTCGAGGGGGAAACCTCCTTTACATTACATAAATGAACAATTCTTGGATGATACAAATGAAAGGACCTCCTTTCTATATATAGGAGTCTAAGGGGTCATAACATAATCACAACCGACATAACAATAATAATGTAAGGGCACAATAATAACAATAGTGGCTTTCTATGGGGCGCAATAGTAACAATATGGGCACTACATGGGTACATCAATATAATAAGTGGGTTGTACTAATAACAATAAGGGATTACACTAGTAGTAGAGGGGCCTAACATTAACACTGTTGATGTGAGTTGTTATGAAATGTCGAATGTGTCCAAAAATGGTGGAAGGTAGGGACGAAGGCGGTCCACATTGAACACTAGGTGTAGACCAAGGAATGGTTGAATATTGAGCTCGAAGGCATTGTCCCCTACTTCCTTGGTTGTGGTGAATGGCCCATATTGGAGTGGGCGAAGCTTGCTATGGGGCCCAACAAGGTGTTCCTTCTGCAAATGTAGCCAAACTTTATCGTCCACCTGGAACTTAGCACCTGATTTTAATCATGCCACTACTTTTATTTAGCATTGGCTCTATTGGGTTAATTTATTAACACAAGTATTTAATTATAAATTTGGGTTTGTAAAACTTGGAGGCAAGTCCACAGTATATTGATGTCATATGTAGCCAAGCTTAGAAGATAAAATTTGAAGAGTTAAGGAAGTACATATTACAAATATAAAACTATTTTGACAATTTCTAATTCACTTATGTAATATGTGAGGGATGAGGCTCCTAACTTAGGAAAACCATGTTGTCCTTCCTTGCAATACTACTTTCATGAAGATAAATCTCAAAGCACTAATTAACAATGGTTTATGATGCAGAAGAGGTAAAATAAAAGGATCCTAACTAAGGAGTACCATATTGTCCTTCTTCACAATTCTATCTATCATAATCACCATTGCTTCAAACCAGAAATGCATAAATAACTTCAAATAAGAAAAGGAGAATGAAATTGGTTTAGTTCAAGATCAAATAGAAGGTGGTTTTAACATAAATTCTTGTGTGTCCCTTCATATGTAGATTAGAATTAAACCAATATCCATTCAACAATCATCACACATTAATTGAAATAATCAAATCTGAAAGAAAACAAGTAAACAAATCTAAAGCAACTAGTTCATGAATAATTAAGCTAGTTTAACAATGAAGTATACTTAGCTTGGAGTGGGGGCCCTCCACCCTTGCCTTGCACACATGAGGCTGCTATCCAATGCTAAAACTTCAAGCACTCATCCACACTAATTAACAACAAAATGAAAGTAGAACATGTTCTTCTAATTAATCTCCAATATTCAAATGTCTTAGCATAAATTTATATAAAAATTACATATCATAAGCCTTCAAAGTCTTGGCTTAAATAGAAGATCATGAAACAAACTGATATAAAGTCTCTCTAACAACTATATCTATTCATATCCATCTATCCAATTCAAATCCATTCAATCCATCACTAAAAATGTGGACAATCCCATGAAATCATAAAACTACCCTATTTCCTAGGGATTTTTTGGATGACTAGTCATGTTTGACTGGCCTTGATCGGGCCTGATTTAGCTTGTTTTGACCAAACCAATTGGAATTAGCTCAGTTCATGTATCTAGGTTGATCCCAAGTGTCCTACAAATATTTCATCCACATAGCCATTATGGGGATTTTGATTCTATCCAAAAAATACTCTTAAAACCCATTTTTTGCAAAAAAACCTAAAAATTGAAAAACATAATTTATTTGCTTGAATATGCATAATAAGGTCAAAATACGGTGTATGTGGATGGTATATGGTGGAACATTATGGAAATTAGGTGGATTTTAATAAGCAAAATTTCATTAAGAACGAGGGCCAACATCTCCCCCTTACTAACTCTCAAGCATGTCCTCATGCTTGCCTCTGTCTCCTTGACCTTTTGATTCTATATGTTGACTGCATTGTTGATGTACCTGTGGCTCTGACCCTTGAAGATTAAGCTTTCTCTTGAGCTACCAAAACCACTTGAAAACATTGTGTATGACCTTTGTTTTGGCATTTTGTGTAAATAAGAATGAAACTGTGGCCTTGTACTTGATTTTTTTAATGCCAATCTTAGACTTGGAACATTGATCTTGAACCTAGGCTGCCACCAAACATATGTTAATTCTGACTTTGATTATGTTGCCCCAAATATGTTATGAAATCACCTCTGCTAATTTGAATTTTTAACTTATGCTGCCAACAAATATCTATTTAGACTTGGATTACGCTTCCACCAACACGCTTGGGCTACACAATCAATTAGATAATTGGAGTCTTCTGATTTGAAAACCATGTAACTATAATATGGACTTGGATTTTTCAATGACAACCTAGTTAAAAAAAATCCCTGACCTTGATTCTTAATTGAACTCAAATACTCCACATAATCTAAAAAATGAGGGTTGAAAGAACCAGGAAAATATCCCAAATAAAAATGAATTTGAGAAAATTGTTTGCGTGGAGCCTAACTAGGCTTGTTCTAAAGAAAACCCATGTTTTTTTTTTTAAATTTCATTCTAGTTTGCTCAGAAAAAACAATGAAAAATAATGGCTTCTTAGCAATTTCGATTTTTTTTTATAGAAGATATGGTGCCTGATTCATTACATGTTACCTCCACTGGTAGTTGACTCGATTCCTTGTATCTTTGACTGAACAGGTGTTTGCTGCTTCTTGAGAAATGAAAATCTTGGAGGAAATCAATTTTATTCCTTTACCAGCAATCCATCTCTAGCAATGAAATCAATTTTTTCTTTGCCACAACATTTTATCCCAACACTGAAATCGATTTTTTTCCTTCAAATTTTGCATTATGTTTATTTATTCATGCATCTATCATGGAAAATGGCTTACCTGGTCTTTGAAAAAAATAAAATAAAATTATTCCTTTTTTGAAAACTTCTTCAATCTTCCTCTATTTTGGTTTTAAAAGGGAGTCCTTTGCGCTTTAAAAAATTGATCTAGAAGAATTTCACTGTGTGAGAGATCAATAGAATAAAATATTAACACAATTCCATTGCTCAGAAACTCGTGTTTCGATTCTTGTCTTCTGAATTTCTGTTTTGAGAAAAATGTGCCCACCATGTAAAATGATATAAACGTTGCGCTCGTTGTGCTTAGAAAATGCTCACTGTGTATATAAAAGAATTCTTAAATTGCCCACTATATATTAAAAGAATATTTTTGTGTTTAAATAACAGATTTGGACAATCGATGCATGAGGAATTTGAGTTTCGAAATGCCCGTTCTAGAAGAAAATTCTTTAGTTATCTCTGAGTGATAAACCATTTCCTTGTTTACACAATGTCATTTTTTTAATTATGACTCCACTTAGCACACTTGGAAATTTAATTACAACATAGCTGTGAAGATTTGTTTACTGTTGGCGAAGTTTCAAGTCCATAACTGAAATTTACTACCTCATATGTTGACACATTTCTTTACCGTATCTACTCTTAAAATTCGTTCAATTAATGATAGAAATCCGGAGATGATTTCTTATCTTCTTTCTCTGTAGATTTTATGGAATTTGTTGGGCGCTAAGTAAAATTGGCACGAGGAAATCTTGGCCTATGTTAACACCACTGTTCCATGGCTACCTATTTATCCACGACCTTTGTTGTTTTGCTGGCTGCTTATTTGTCCATAGCCTAAGCAATTTTCCACTCAGTTTTCTTCAGAGGATGATTGGAAACAATAATAATTATTCGGAATATCTCTCAGTTCATGAATAACAATAAAAATAAGTTTCTTATATGTAAACATCAAATAACTCTCAGTTCATGAATTCATTGTGCATCATTTTTTTGAAATCCTTCACTGTGCATCGTATTTTTCATAAACATGTGCTCATGGTGCATGGAAATCATGTTACACAATATATCGGTTGTTTCATGCATGGAGAGATTTTGTATTAATGAATAATTGAATCTCTGAGTGATCTTGTGATGAATTGCATTAATCTTGTGTTGACACAACAAAAATGCAATTAAGACTCTTGTTGAATCGTTGCCAAGGATTCGTTCTTCTCATAGGTGGCAGAATTATTTGAATGGATGCGCAGTTTAGACTTGGAGGTGGCAATGTTTTCCACTAATGACTGAGACCCAGTTTGTGACACCTCTTTAAAAGAATTTTGAGTTCATTTATCCTCTAAATTCATTCAAAACTCAGCAAAATCCGGAATTGATCCTTACCTGATTCTCTTGCACAATCCATGGGATTCAACTCAACGTTAAATATTATGTCTAACCACCTTATTTCTCCACAACTTCCACCTTTTATTTCTACGTCTCCTTGCTTAGATCTACCTTTTTCTTCTTAAAATTTCTCTCTGTGTTTTTTATGGCTCTAGGTATGCTGCCTTGCTTAGCTCTGACTTTTTGTTCTTAGCATTTCTCTTTGTGTTTTTTTATGGCTCCAACTTCCTTTCACACAGTGTACGGGGTTGCCAAATCGCTGTATCATATCATCCATGGCTGCCTTCATTAGTTCATATGCATGCCTTCATTATTTCATATGCCCACCTTTCCATTTGTTTTTATTTCATTATTTTCCATATATCGTAGGCATATATCATTTGTTTTATAATCATGCATTTTTTTATATATCACTCCTTATGTTATACAATATAGTTTGTCATTTCATTTTATCGCTTTAATTTGTTTTTAAAAATGACCATAGGGTAGGTCATTTAAAAAAAATCAAATTAGTATTATTATGACATTAACCTTTGTATAGTATGTATAGGTCAACCAGTTTTTTTTGAAGGGGAGAAACATTGAGTCCTTTATTTCTGATCAAAAATGTTTATAAAATGTTTAGGATTATTGTAGTGGTATATGGAATGATGAATAGGAATGGGGTTAATGTAGGAAAGGATAATGGATACGATTTTTGTAGGGATTATAATGAATGAAATATGATTATGATGGATAGGGTAATGAGTATAGGTATGGTAGGGTAATGAATAAAATGAGCGTAGCTATGGATATAAATGGATATAAATGAAGGTAGGATATAGGATGTAATAGAATGCATATCAAGCTAAATTAGTTTTAACAATTTCTAGAATTTTTTCAAAAATCAAAGGTTTTAAAAGCAATTTTGTTTACACTTACTGTACTTGTTCTTCTACAATAGCTTGTTGTGAATGCTAACTAATGATGCCCTTTGCTGGTTCATTTTTGACTCGTGATGATAGTTCTTCAAGGATATTCTTTGATGGAATGTTGACACTAGTTTCTGCATCTAATATTTAAGTCCCTTTTATATTGTCTTTGTTCAGGTCGCTTGATGATGAATGTGGATGCATGTTCTTTAGTTAGGTCCCTAATTGATAAATGTGAATGCGAGTGCTTTATTTAGGTCCCTTATCAAACCATTGCTCAAACTATTTGCATAGTTTTATTACGAATCTTCCCTCTTGCGTATTCTAAGACTTATCCCCAAGTCCTGCTTATTCTGGAGGATGATTCCTACAAACTCAATGGTAAAAAAAAATAGAGAATTCAGATTGGCCAGACAAGTTAGTTTTCTGATATGAATTTGAGTTTGTGTTGTGCCAGTTTCCTAGATTTTCACAACCAAACTCCTTTATTATTTTTGATCTTTTTCTATTTTTTATTTTCTGGATGGAGATGGGGTGTAATGGAGTAGGGAAGCATGAAAATCTTATGAAAATAGGTTATATTGAAGTCATGATTTAGTAGTAAATGGATAAGTAATAAGTCTAGACTTCAATGTGCATAATCGTGAAGCTTAACATACAATATGGATGATGGATGAAATCATGAACAATATGGCTTATGAAAGGATTCTTTGGAAATTGATGTGACTTGACATGGTACAACACCTGACTTCTTCTTCTGATTATTAATTTCATGTCTTTTGCCTCGATCTCAATCATGTCGTAGAGTGATTGGTGTTGTTGGTCAATAACTAAATACAAGCTTCAAGAGTTTGAGTTTCATTGGATGAACTCAACATCAGGTGAATTTTCACTTCGATTTGACTTGAAAATTTGTATTCATATTTTTACGTATGAATTTAAAATTGACTTTGAAAAATACTTCATCCATGGAGTTCACTCCTTCATTCTCCTTGTGACCTTTAAAAACATAGCACTTGCCTACAATACAATATTAGATGATGGAGGAAGAGATGTGTATATTCTCTCTTCTTACAAGAAATATGTAAATCATTACAAGAATTTCTTAGGAAACAAGTCCAAATATGATATACAATGAAAATGCATTTGTACACCCTTTGAGGAATGGTCGCGAGCCTAGACCTCCTAGTGGTAATTTGTTCACAAAATATTTGTTTTATATCCAATTATAGTGAGTCCAAAGTCAAGTTGAGTGAATTCGTATGGATACCTCCAGTATAAATAGGTTTTCAAAATGGTTTAAAACGATATGGTAAAAATTATAAGGAGTGCCATGTTTGATAGAGCTGCTTGTTCATTTTTAACTAGACCAACAGCCACTATTCTAATTGTAACATCGAAAATCAGATCAATGTGATTCCACTTGGAGATTAAATTAGATTCATTTTTGTCTTTCCCATAGAAACATATTTCAAAAATTCTTATGATTTATATCACAAAAGTGGTGATGAACAGACCTAGAAGGCATAGTTTTATATGTTGATTTGAAGACATGCAATCAGTAAATGTGGAATAAAATTTTCATTTCACCTCCAAATAGGATGATTCAAATTGTATCTTAATCTAGACTTGAATATATATCTACCATATAAAGAATTTTTGAAAAGAAGATGATTTCTTATGTCAAATATGCCAATGAACAATCAAGACCTAGAATTGTCACCATGCAGATGTTTCGAGAAGCAGTTAGTATTTTAAGAATAACCTTTTCATCTGATACCTGATTGTGGTGATTCAAATTGATTTGGAAACCAGATGCCAAAGGCTATATTCCTTGTGAATTTCAGGTAATAATGTTTCCATTAGACACTTCAAATATAGGTTGTACTAACTTTGTCCTCAACATTTCACTTGAGACGTAGTTTTGATTTTGATCACATTTTTATTTGTGATATAAATTGAACTTTTAAAAATGGATTTAAAAACTAGATTTCAAGAGACAACTTGTTTGAAAACATGCTTTTAAAATTATCCTACATGTTTCCATTAAATCCTTCCAAACAAATATTGAACGATGATTTGAAGAAATATTCATGAGAGTTTGAAACAAAATTATTATGTAAGTCTTATTGTGAATTCATTCTACTTGTTTATTTATTCTATTCTATCCTATTCTATTGTAGAAAAATAATTCATTCTCTCAAGTATAAGAGAATTTCCAATGCATCCATTCTCGTAACAATATCATGAGTAAACTCACATCCAAATTTGAAAAACATACTTTATTGAATGTTTGGACATGGAAAATTATTTGATCATAAATATTTGGTGCTAAAGAATGTTGAAAAATGGAGTAGTGTTGTGACCTAATGACTAGTTGAAACCAAGTTTTAAGATGATCTTTGTTTGCTTGGCTCTCATTAATTGTCATAGCACAAAACGCTTCTTGTGGTACTTGTTCAAAATCTTGTATGCACAAGGGATCTTGTGATATACATGCTAGAAATTCTTCAATTTCTGTCTCTAATGTTTGATCTTCATTGCATATGATCCATGACTTATTCACCTCCTCACAAAGATAGCTAGAAGGAAGTTCTATATTCTCTTCCTGTGGGTCATCTTCATGGATGTTTTGTTGCTCTTCCATTCTTTGACATAAAGATTCATCCCTAGTGAGCATTCTAAATTGAGGACAAGCACTTGAGAATAGTTTTGTGGTGGCATACCCTCCTTCTCTAAATGATTTCTTTAACATCATTTTTTTAAATCTTGCCTTGCAAATGGATTTTGTAGTTATTATTTTCTATTTTATTTTTTTTGTTGGGGGTTTTGTTTTGGGAATCTACTTTTAGGATCTTTATTTCTAGGCATAAAGAAACATAACTAAGAGAAATGTATCTTAACTAAATTTTTTTAATCAAATTTTTAGTTTTTTTGTTTATCTTCTATTTGACTATGCTGATAATTGCCTCCCTGGAAACGGTGCTAAAATATTGGGATTTATTAACACAAATTATCACAAGTATTTAATTATCAATCCGGGTTTGTAAAACTTGGAGGCAAGTCCACAGTATATGGATATCAAATGTAGCCAAGATTAGAAGATAAAATTTGAAGAGTTAAGGAAGTACATATTACAAATATAAACCTATTTTAACAATTTCTAATTCACTTATGTAATATGTGAGGGATGAGGCTCCTAACTTAGCAGAACTAGGTTGTCCTTCCCTACATTACTACTTTCATGAAGAGAAATCTCAAAGCACTAATTAACAATGGTTTATGATGTAGAAGATGTAAAAGAAGAGGCTCCTAACTAAGGAGGACCAGATTGTCCTTCTTCACAATTCTATTCTATCATAATCACCATTGCTTCAAACCATAAATGCATAAATAACTTCAAATAAGAAAAGGAGAATCAAATTTAGTTTTAGTTCAAGATCAAATAGAAGGGGAATTTAACTTCAATTTTTGTGTGTCTCTTCATATGCATATTAGAATTAAAGCAATATTCATTCAACAATCATCACACATTAATTCAAATAAGCAAATCTGAAACAAAACAAGTAAACAAATCTAAAGCAACTAGTTCATGAATAATTAAGCTAGTTTAACAATGAATTGTACTTATCTTGGAGTGGGGGCCCTCCACCCTTGCCTTGCACACTTGAGGCTACTGTCAAACGCTGAAACTTCAAGCACTTATCCACACTAATGAATGAAAAGATGAAAGTAGAACAAGTTCTTCTAATTATTCTCCAATATTAAAATGTCTCAAAATAAAGTTATATAAAAATTACATATCATAAGCCTTCAAAGTCTTGGCTTAAATAGAAGATCATGAAACAAACTAATCTAAATTCTCTCTAACAAATATATCTATTCAAATCCATCTATCCAAGTCGAATCCATTCAATTCATCACTAAAATTATGGACAATCCCATGAAATCATAAAACTGCCCTATTTCCTAGGGATTTTTTGGATGACTAGTCATGTTTGACCAGCCTTGACCGGGCCTGATTTAGCTTGTTTTGACCGAACCAATTGGAATTAGTTCAGTCCTAGTTCCCAAGCTTTCCATTCATGTATCTATCTCTTGGAATTAGTTCAGTCCTAGTTCCCAAGCTTTCCATTCATGTATCTAGCTCGAGCCTAAGTGTCCTACAAATATGTCATCCACATCACCATTACGGGAATTTTTTATTTTCTCCAAAAATAGTCTTAAAACCCAATTCTTGAAAAAATATCTAAAAATTGAAAAACATAATTTATTTGCTTGAATATGCATAATGAGTTCAAAATAAGGTGTATGTGGTTGTTATATGGTGGAAAATGATGGAAATTAGTTGGATTTTAATAAGAAAAAATTGATAAAAAACGAGGGCCAAAAGGCTCTTTCCAATATGTCATGGACCTATTGGTGAATGTGTTTAATGTGCTCAATGAAGTTGTTTGACTTGTCAGATTCAGATTGGACATCAGTTGAATCTTCTTAAGTAGATGCAAACGGTATGGCCACATCAATGGGACATAGTGGCTGGAATCCCAAGCCCACCTGAAAAGGGTTGTGATAGTCAAGTTGTGGAGAACCTGGTTATAGTTTTGCAAGACATAGGGGAGGCTGTCATCCCATTTACATGGATTTTTTGATTTGTACCTGCACAAAATGTCTACGATCATCCTGTTGACGACCTCTATCTAGAAATCAGTTTGGGGATGGAGAGTTGTGGACTTAGTGAGCTCCATTTGACGGATCATCGACACCATTGGAAAGCTCGCATCGAGTACTATAATAATTATTTCTTAGTTTTTGATGACTTGACACTTCACCCAGAAGCCATTTTTCCAAGAAGGGTCACTTTGTTGCCTCTCAAAACTAAATTTATTCATATACAATGCTTGTACTTTTGGGAACACCTTCCCTTGGCACCTGTCATCTCACTTGTTAATTTTTGTCATGAGTAACCATCATTTACTCATGCTTTCATGGTCCCCACTGGGCCTATTCTATGTGGTAACGTCATCAATTCACCCTTGTTTAGAGCACCTACGATGAGTCACCTTTGCATCCACGGAATTCTTTTCACATCGCATTATATCATGTCATAATATTCCATCCATCTTTGCATATCATTCATCTTGTGTTTCCCAGTTTGGCCTTCAGTCATACAGTCCACCATCCCCTCTGGAGTTGAGTCAGCCACTGCTAGGTCAACCATGCACTTTATGCTCTGACAAGGGAAGTTGTATCTTTTTCCCTCCATTCCATTTTTTCCATTATCCCTGCTTTCAATCCATCAATCACATTACTATTTTCCCTTGTGCCTTAGTTAAGGATCTGAATTGCCTCGCCTATCGTGGGCCTTATTATGTTAACATTAACTCATTTATTCTAGAAGAACGACCTAGAGGGTGATATATCTTGGTTCTAACTCCCATTCTTATTCGGTACCTCGGATTGAGAATAGGGACTCATTATTTCCCTTTGACTTGGTTATTTCATGCTCCTGATTCATACACTTGATGGTCCAGTGATGTGGTAGATTGTAACATTGATTCTTGGGTGTGTGTGAGATGTTTCATACCTCATGAGGGGGTGGCCCTTCAGGTAGACCCGCACATGCCCGGATGCCTTCATATTATGCTACAACCTCATATGTAGTTCTGTAGATTTGATGGGTTCGGTTCCTACCAATCGCAATGTTCATAGCATGTATGTCTCCTTCAGATGATCCATCTAGTTTTGTAGAGCCCTTCCCTGTTCAATAGGGCTTCTTTGGTTGTTCTACCCTCCCTTCCACTCATTTTTTGAGGGAAGGGCCATTATATCTCATGTACTCATATGTTATTATATCCAGTCCTTACTCATTTTTTTCTAGGTGCACTATGTATATCGAACACACTGTATTATTTTTTGGCTCAGTTATGTCAACATGTCATGTACCATTAAACATGTACTTTATTGCTCAGTTTTATGTTTTTGGGTGCATATTTATTCTTCTACTAAGTTATCTCTGTGGTTATAGGTATGCCTCCCCCGCCTTACTGAGATCCAGTACCACAACATAAAAGGGGACTTGCATTCGTCTATCCCCCTATGTCCCTATCCTCTTTTGCTTTAGTGTTATTTGTTGTCTAGTGATTGTGTATTTATAATGTACTTCGGTCATATGTTTTGCTCCTAACGCTTGTATGTTTGGGGGAAATCTATTAACACCAAAAAATTGATCATTTAGCCTTAATTTACTAGATGGATCGAAGTACACCATGTAAGGCGAATTTTACCATAGTAAAATTACTTTCACTGTGAGAAATTACTTAATAAACCACATTTGTTAAGCAATTTATAATTAAACCCATGAAGAATAATTTTAAATAAATCACTATTTATTTAATTATCTTCTAGTAATAATTATTTAAACCATTGTTTAGTTAATATTCGTTGTCATATTTGACCTAGTTATGAAAAATAAACAGATAAATTATTAACTATCTTAGTTTTCTCTAGGAATAATTAATTAATTACTAATTAATTATTATTCCTTGTCAAATTTGACTAAATGATTAGGAATAATTAAATAAATCATTATTTATTTATTGCTCCTTAACCAAATTCTTGAGATCATAAATAAATAATTTATTTATTTACTATTTCTAAATAAACATTTAAATCATTTTTCCCTCCTAACCAAATATAATAAAATATTCCAAGTGGTTATTTCTAGAATCAGGTTAATAATATTTTATTATTTCTCATTATTCAAGGATAACTCAATATTTTGTTATAACTAGAAGGGTTTTCCATTCATTATTCACTTTTCATCATTTTCATTGTTGCACTCACTGTTGTAACTCTGATTATTATCATTGTCACACAACATGTTTTCTTTTCCATTTGAGTTCCCATTGAGCTCAAACATTTTATTTGCTGGGTTTACACATTATAGAGGAGAGAGACTCTACAAAAGTTGAAGATATTTGAGGATAGCCAAGAACCCATCCCATAAAGGGGGACTGGTAACATTTATTTGTTCCCTTCATAGGTGTTATTTAAGAAAATATATTCTTTGTATATCTAGTTTCCATTGGATTATTGGACTTACCCCATTTATTACTATTTCATTTTGTTGTTTAACTATAATTGTGGCATAAATCAAGGCTTTGGCATGTTTTGTTTCTATCATTTGCTACAAATCTACAATGTTTAGCAGCCATTTATATTGTTAAGACTGTTTTTCATCCACATTCTTAGGTGATTTTTTTTCGTACACCTTTGAGAAGAAAACACTATAACAATAGCCATGCACATTCGAGAATGTTATGACAATATACAATTTTAAAACTTTGAAAGAAGCTAATATCAAAATAAACTTTAAAATTGCACCAGAAAACCACATTTTAGATTAGAAAATTTTTACATTTCTGTGATATTCATATTAACATGTCTCACCAATACCCCAATAAGAATATGTCACTTTAATTTTTTATAAGCTTCAATAATTTTCGAGTGACTTTTTCTCAAAACCTGAATAAAAATTATTTGGATGGCATATTTGAGTTGATATATATGTATAGTGAGTGCCTCGAGGTTTTGGAGGGCCTAAATCCATTTATCCATTAAAAAAAATAATTTCAATTCCACTTTTAGACTCGTTAAGTTTTTGGCGAGTATAGTGCTTCATAAACCACCAAGCTCTCACCATTGTCTTTAATGTGAGATACTCCACCCTTCTCGTTAATGTGATATTAATACCGTGACCCTCCTACTTTTAATTAAGGAGACCAAAATCCTTCTATAAGAGGAGGGAATGGGAGGAAATAATTATGAATACTTTGTAATATGAAAGATGAATTAAAGTGAAAAATACCTTCCGAGAACAACAACAAGGGTTTTAACATAAGTATCAAACATTTCTTTTCGTGTAGGACTAGGGTCCTTGGGAAAATCCAGAGTGATTAGCCAATGCTTGCAGTCTCGTAGCTTCGACCATGATCTACCGTGGACTAAAATATGATGCCAAGGTGGACATGCCTATGCCTCAAAATTAGATAACTGGTCTTACCAGAAAATATGCTCCAACGATGATGGTTTTTTTTAATGTTTCCAAACTAGAAGAACACACATTTGTAAAGACAAAAGAAGATGAAGTTGATGTGGAAAATTCTCTCAGAAAGCTCAAAGTGAATCAAAGATAGAAAACCATATATTTTTCTCTTCAAATGATCAATATTTTCTACCAATTCGGTGTCTAGAGTATCTTCCCTTTTATGCCCAACCTAATCTAGCCATTCATTAACCTTTTTAAGTTGAGATAACGTTGCTTCAACTTTGCTGTTATCATGCTGCAACTAATTTTCAACTGTAGAGGCATTGTCAAAATCTGTGTTTTCCACATGAAACCCAACTTCCAGTACATCCTCTATAAATTTCAAAAACCAACTCTTTGCTTCCTATTTAAGATGCCTAGCTAGATCCATTGTCTCATTTACTCCATTTCGTTTTATCCATTCATTGTTTGTACCTTTTAAAGGTGGTTCTAAAGAAAATTTAATCACAACTTTTATGTTTTGGGGTTTTAGAGGTGTGTTAAGAGACGATGCTTCATTTCATTGGTCACTAAAGGAACAATTGATCCAAAATATCCCTTATAAAAAACACTATGTCTTCTATCATTATTTATCGAAGCTACAGATGAAAATGCAACCCTTGTTGAACTTTGATATCAGGGGAAATATGAGTGGACCTTCTGGAAGACACAGAGTACGAAAAAGCTTGATTCTTAAATGATTTTGCAGCGAAAGGATCCTCTGATGTTATAATCTACTGGTTGTTTTGAAGGACTACATTTGACATCCCTTTGTTTGGGGAGTTCTTTAGAGAATATTTAAATCCATATTTGTTGAATATGGATATGGATGCCAAGTCTCTTGCTAGTGAAACACCAATTCATTGAGTTTCACTCTTCTCTTTCTCTATCGAAATATAAACAAAGTCATTGACCAATCCATTAGTATGTGGAATGTACTTATCTTTATCTGCAGTCCTGGTTGTAGCTACGGATTCACCAACAATCAATGATTTTAAAAGTGTTGGATGGATCTCAAAGAACCTATCAATTGAAGGATGGGGATTATTCGTCTTAGAAAAAGAGCACATCTCATAAAACATACTCAATCTACAAATGATAGCTTCAGCAGTAGAGGTTTCTTGCAACACTTTTGTTGCAGCTATGAAATCAATGTTGCATCTTTTTAAAGCCTCATATCCAAGTTCATACAGGTTCATAGAAATATAATCCCAAGGGACACTTCCATCTATCCATTTCTTATCATGAACCATAATTTGTGGTATATTGTGGCTTGAATTATCAACTGAAGATCTCTTGGATGGTGATAAACTTGAAGATTTTTCTATAACTACAACCCAAGAATGTTCAGATACATCCTTTATACCAATATGTTCTTGCTTCAATTGTGCTTATACTTTACTATCGCTTAAGCTACGAGAGAGAGAATCGTGAGTGAACAATTTTGATTTAAGGTCGACTTTTTTCTTGGTGGAACACTTCTCCTTTTGATCCTTCTGCTCCTTTTGTACCAAGATGGGTTCTTCCTACCTTTTACGCAAGGCCTTAGCATTCACAAACTCATCTGTCATCGCCCTTGATTGACTAAACACCATTTTCTTCTTACAAGAATCCCTGATAGATGCAAACAATTTACAACCAGAAAGCCTTCTCTGAGGATAATTTGAAGTCTCATTTAGAGCCACAAGTTTCTGAGGCCGAGCTTGCAAGCCGAAGTCTCCACTTCGAGACTTTGCCCTAAGAGGTTTCATTCTCTAGAGGACACATAGGTGAAGAAGGATATCATTGACATGGGTAACTGTGAAGAAGTACTCAGTAAAGCACTAAACATGGTAGGATTAGAGCTTTGAGTTCTTTAGATGTCACTAGTAGCTGCGAGGTTTGAGACAAATGTTAATTTTTAAATGGAGGGAACAATTTTTGTTCACTCAAAGCTGACAAATAAAATGACTTTTGGCATAATTAATTAATTAATATAAAATGATATAAATTTAATTATTATATATACAATAATATCTAAAATCAATTAATTTGTTGGAATTAGTTTTATTCACACTTCCCTTTTTAATCACTACCACCTTATTCTAAGTGTATTTTTTCTTCCTATCTTAAATGAGATGTCTTCCATATGTTTCATACAATATTTAAGTTATTTATTCTAATTCATTACATAAGCTCTCTCAATTTTATTTATTAACTTACTACTTTAGTTTCTTTTTTGTAATTATTTAGAATCTTATTAAATTGCCAAATCATTAAATCTTTATTCATTTGGTTTAAGTTTAAATTCAATATTCATTTTCTTAATATCAAGGGTTCCAATTCATCTATGTTATTTACTAATTACCTCTCATATGTCCAAGAACACACAATTAATTTCCTTTAAGGTACCTAGGAATAGTTGTGGGGAACACTAATGCAACAATGGAGACAACGGCTAACCCTAGGGTTTCCCTTATTGAGAGACTAATGGTCGGTAAGGTTTAAAGTGCTTATATTAATGTGTGCCACTCATTTGTATCTCGTTAGGGGCTAAGTTTATAATTCAACCCTAATGGCATCATGTAACTTCAATGTGACAATGTCTTGCACTTTCCATCCTAATACACAACTTGAATGCTAGTGAGTGGAACAACAAAAATTGTTTCACTCCTCAAAAGAAATACAATTCACTAAGTACAACCTATTATTCACATGTTAGTCATTGCCAATCTAAAGTCATATTTCTAAATTTATTATTGAAATCATTACTACTTTATAATGATATTTAATAATAATAATTCAAATTCAAATTTAAATTACTCCCCAATCCAACCATAATCTATACTTAATTTTGTCACTATGATAGTCCCCATCACAATTAATAGATCAATGATAACATATGATATGGAATAATTAATCACCATAAAACTTTATGCGTAATAAGTTATTATAAGATCAATAAATATCTATCTATAATAACTCACTCATTAATCTCTAATAACTCACTCATTAATTGACAACTATCCTAACCATCAAATAAGCATAAAATTATCAACATTGCATTATGTAAACATGCAAATCATCATTATTTGTTTTCCTTAAAAAAATAATATATCAATCAAAGTAAAAGTCGATTTAAAGTATGAATCTCTATATAGAGAGTCTCATGCTTTAATTGAACTTTTAGTTTGACTGGTATTTAACATTGAACAAATAATTATTTTCAAAGAGAAGAATGTTACTCAATGTTATGATATATAATATTTATTATTATAATATATATTTTAAATTTTATAAATTTTAAAGTGACTTTGTACTTTATTTTATTTTTTTATATTAATAATATTGTTTTTATGCGGGCAGAACAACAACGGAAGCGCGGGCGACTAGGGTTGCAATTTTCTAAAGGGGATTTTCTCCATTGATGAATGCAGAGGAGGGAGCTCCACTCCCTCCTACAAGGAGGCAATGGCCAACAAGGGCAAGAAACCTCGAGAAACAAGCAGAAGTAACACTAAGGAAGGAAGAAGAAACATGGAAGAGGAAACAACAAGCACCAAATCAAAGGAGAATGATGGCACAAAAGACAAGGAGGAAAATGACAAAAAACAAGGAACAAAAGACAAGAATCAAAAGGGACCGTGCAAACCCAAAGCTGAAATCATTCCTAGAGTAGTTTTAAATGATCCAACGCTATAGGCGCACAAGGAACACATGCAAACTTATGCAATCATATGTAAATTCATGGGAATATGGCCCACTGAAAAGGCTTTACAAACATGGATCAGATACCACAGGAAGCCTAAAGGAAGCATTGATCTTCATCTAGGTTCCAAGGGATTCTTCACTGTGGTTTTCACTAACATTGAAGATAAAGACAACATGTTTGAAGGCGGGCCCTACTTCTATGCAGCAGTAGGGCTCTATATGTAGTCGTCGATGATGAACTTCGTACCAGAGCGGGAAACTTTTACTTCAGCCCCGGTTTGGGTAAGACTCTATTCTCTACCTCTTTATTATTGACAAATAGAATCGCTAGTTGCCATAGGCAATAAATTAGGAAGGTTTATCAAAACTTATGAAGCCACAAGGAGGGGAAAACATACCTCCTTTGCTAGGATCTGTGTAGAGATGGATCTATCCGGAGCTCTTCTGGATGAGGTCATCTTGGAGGTCTTTTATAATGAATGGGTGTAGAAAATCGATTACATATTCCATTTAGATGTCATAAATGTCATGAACATGGGTACCTTCTAAGAGACTGCCCTCTCAGTAAAGTAGAGAACAAAAGAAAATCTTACACAATGAAAGACACAGACAGCTTTCACAAAGTAGTTCATAAAGGAAAAAGTGGTAAAAAAGGGCCAAATAAATACCAAAGTGAAGGACAAAAAGGTTAGGCCAAATGAGTTCTAAGTTCTTGAAGAGGAGGAAGAAATATTAGTTGAAGATCAAGTAATGAATTATGGTTATGATAAGAAGGAGAAGGAAGAAGAATGTGATCAGGAACTGGTAAATGAAAAACAGAAAAGGATCATGATGAGAGAATCAAAGATGAAAATGGATCAGGAAATGACCCAGAGTGAGGTGGAAATGGAGGACAATGAGCTACAGGAGATTCTTGACAGAGAAACTTTGGATCTAGAAGGGTTCTTGAGTAAGGGAATAACTAGTGGGGTAGAATCTCTACCACAAGAAGATTGGAATCAAATAAAGTAGTTATTCTTATGGAAAACTCAGGCAAAGGGTTTGGAGGAAGTAAACAACATTGAAAGACAGGGTAATGAAGGAGTGAAAGTCGTAAAAATTACTCCAGGGTCCGAGAAATCTAGGAAGAAAAAGAGGTAGGAAAAAGCAGAAAGAGATACTGATGGAATGTGGTAAGATCATGGCAGACTCAGGTAAGATGAAAGATCTAACCAGTTACTCCTTTACCAATCTGTAATTATGAAGTTCACAACTTGGAATATCAGAGGTCTAGGCGGCAAGAGAAAACAGAGAATGATGAATAACAGAATGAAATAGGCAGCTCTGGATATAATTTTTGTCCAAGAAACAAAATGCTTCATTCAAAAATTAAGGCAAAGCCATAGTAAATGGCTCAGTAGATTTGAGCTTTTAGAAGTTAAAGAAAAAAATACAGCAGGGGGTATCCTCACCCTCTGAGATCCCCAAAAAATAGGAATAGTTGATGTGGAGGCAACAAGGAATTATTTATCAGTGATTATACAACCTATAGGAGACAGGGACACTTATCTAGTTACAAATGTTTATGGCCCTCAAAGGTTAGATGAAAAAATCAGGTTTATTGATTCCTTGGTGGATCTCAGGACTAGACATGCAAGGTTACCTTGGGTTATAGGAGGGGACTTCAATATGATTATATCTCTCTCGAAGAAAAAAGGGGGTACAAGAGCACTAAATAAAGATTCCTCAACCTTCCAAATCTTTTCAAAAAACATGAAGCTTGTTGATATTGAGACAAACAATGGCCTATGTACATGGAACAACAAAAGAGGAGAGGTTTCCTAGGTAGCTTCCAAGCTAGATAGATTCATGATCTCTGAGGATCTCATACTTCTAGATAAGAAAATAATAGCAAGAATTCTTCCTTTTGGTGGCTCAGATCACTGGCGAGTTCAAATGGAGATCAAGGGCATTGGCACCCCAAGAAACAAACCCTTCAGATTTGAAAATATTTGGCTTTCACACCCAGAATTCATCAACAACATTGAAAAATGGTGGTCGGAGGACTTGCAGATTCAAGGTTCAACTATGTTCCTGCTACACAAAAGATTAAAACACATCAAGCTGAAGCTAAAAGATTGGAACAAGAAGGAATTTGGCAATATTTTTTGCAAATAAGAAAATTGTGGAAAACAAAATTCTAGAGCTCAATCAAGCTTTGATCAAGGAAGGCTTTGATAAGGACAAACATGATCAAGCAGAGAAACATCATCAAGAATGGGAAAAGTTGTGTAAACGAGAGGAAATTTTTTGGAAACAAAAATCTAGGGTTCAATGGCTAAAAGAAGGAGAACGTAACACTAAATTTTTCCATAGATCCACCATTGCAAATAGAACTCACAATAAAATCTCTTCGATCAAGGATGAGGAGGGCCAGATTCATCAATCCCATGAGGAGATAGAAGCAGTGTTCGTAAAGCACTTTCATGATATCGCTAAGGAAAACTTTTTAGTAAGGGAACCTTTCATCAAGGACTTCACTAAACATATTCCTAAGTTTTTATCCAAAGAGGATAATTGTAATCTCAACAGATCTGTAACTAAAAAGGAGGTCAGCGAGGTCCTCAAGGAAATGAAAAATGGCAAGGCTCCAGGTCCGGACGGATTCAATGTGGATTTCTTTGAAGCCTATTGGAATATTGTCAAAAAGGATATTTTAGATGTAGTGGAAGATTCCAGGCTGAAAAAAACCATTTTAAAATCTTCCAATACCTCCTTCATCGCACTTATTCCAAAACAGGATAATGCTCAAACACCAGAAAGATATAGGCCCATTGCTTTATGCAATGTAGTTTACAAGATAATTTCCAAGGTCATGGCCAACAAACTCAAACCCTTGCTGCCTTCGCTTGTCTCGGGGGAACAAACTGGTTATGTGGAAGGCAGACAAATTCTAGATAACGTCATTCAAGCTTACGAGGTGGTTCACTCGTTAACAAGTAATAAGAAAGCGGGTATGATCATGCAATTGGACATAGCCAAAGCATATGACAAAGTGAACATGATATAGATCAAGAAAGTGCTTACAACGTTTGGTTTTGATCATAATTGGGTCAGATTTGTCATGGCTCTGGTGACTTCATCCAACTTTTCAATTTTAGTTACTCTCCCTCTCTACTTTTTCTTCCTTCTAGTGGACTCAGACAGGGAGATCCTCTCTCTCCTTTTCTCTTCATCGTCATGATGGAAGGGCTAGGGTAGTCCATTACGAATGCTAGAGTATTGGGCAAAATTCAAGGACTCCAACTTTCGGAGATGGTCAAGTTCTAACTCATCAACAGTTTGTAGATGATACCATGTTACAAGGAATTCCCACAGTCAAGGAAGTGTTTGCATACAAACAAATTTTGAATGACTTTGTTATGGCAATAGGTATGGACGTCAATCTTTCCAAATCAAAAATCTTTTTCTTTAATACCCATATCGTCATTCAGAGAAATGTCTCCAAAATTCTAGGCTTTCAAAGAGAATCCCTCCCCTCTAAGTATTTGGGAGTTCCTCTAATGGCTAAACCCCAACACAAAATCATATGGGATCCTTTAATAATCAAAATGCAAGACAAGGTCAGGAAATGGACAATTAGGTCTTGAAATTTGGCTAGTAGACTGGTTCTTACAAAGGCAATGCTCCAAGCTATCCCAATCTTTATGCTATCAACCCTCCCAGCTCCTATAGGAGTCTTACATCAATTTAGAGATATTCAAAGAGATTTTCTTTGGGGCAAAGAGGAAATAAAGAAAAAATGGGCTTTAGTCTCATGGGATAAGATCTGTAAACCTAAGAACCAAGGAGGCCTAGGTTTGGATAATCTAGAGATTCTCAGTAAGGCTCTATGAGCGAAACTTTGGTGGAGGTGGGTTAAGGATCCTAAGGCTCAATGGAAAAGCATCTAGAAGGAAAAATATGCCAGCGATTGGCCTTCTTCTGATATCATAAGAATGTCTGGAATTATGAAGGGCTCTCCCATATGGAACAAAGCCTGGGAGAACAAAGGAGTGGTTCAACAAAAAAATTTCTGGGAAATCAAAGAGGGTGATCTAGCACTTTTCTGGGAAGACAAATGGAAACAAGAAACTACTCTATTGAAAGAGGAATTTTTGGGACTCAAGAATGAGACAAACAACCAAGGATTAGTAAAGGTAAAAGACTTTTGGGAGCATTCTCACAATGCAGGAAAATGGAGAACATGGAGAAAAATGGATGGCAGAGAGGATAGAACCCTCAATAGTAGAGCAGAGTTCCTTAAGAAGATGTGGGATCAGAGGATGATTTTAGTAACCGAAGGGCAGGATCAGCTAATATGGGGTAACAACAAAGAGGGAAACTTTAATATCAAGGAAGCAAAAGGTATTTTCCTTGTTCTAGAATCCCAAGTTCCAAATAGAACTTGGCAGAAGCTATGGAGGCACAAAGGTTGGATGAAAATCAAACTCTTTATGTGGCTAGTTCACCACAGGAAAATCTTCACCTGGGACAACATTAGAAAAAGGGGTATACTGGGACCCTCCAGATGCCAGCTCTGTGAAGCCCAAGAGGAGACTATGGAACATATTCTCAATCGTTGCACCTTCACTGCCAGGTTATGGGATTTTTTTGCCAACATCTTCAATCAGTCTGATAGAGACAAAGAAAATATCACTAACACTTTAAACAATTGGAGGAATAACTTTTTGGATCATGAGGTTCTCAACTCTGCCTGGGCTCTTTTGCCAAGTTTCATTAGATGGAATGTGTGGAAAGAAAGAAACAAAAGAATCTTCAAAGAGGAAAAGAATTCCTCTCTTCGCCTGGTGGAGTTGATCTTAAAACAACTTAAGGAGACAGTTGGGACCACAGTAAGGGATCTCCCCAAAAAACCTCCCTTAGAAGCAGAGTTAAGAATTCTCAGACAGTTAGGCATGCATGGGCTCATTTCACAAGGCCTAGGCAGGAAAATAATAATGAGAGAAATGGTTAAAGAATTCTAGAATCCTCCCCCGGAAGGTTTTTTAAAGTATAACATCGATGGAGATTCTAAAGGAAACCCGGTAATGGCTGGTTTTTGGGGAGTTCTTAGGGATGATACCGAAAGCATAATCTCCCTCTTCCATGGACACTTAGGAAAAGCCACCAACAACATGGAAGAACTAATGGATTTGGAGCAATTCTTAGAACTTCTGAAATAGGACAATTGCCAAAATGTCATAATAGAAGTTGATTCAGTGTTAGTCATCAACGTAGCCAAGAGAACCAGTCATGGAGCAGGACCAGAAAAGGTTACAAAAGGCTGGAGGTTAACTCGGGTTCTCCATAAAATTCAGGGACATCTTCAGGAATTACACACACTTAGATTCATCCATGTGCGTAGAAAAGCCAACAAATTGGCCGAAATTCTTGCCAACCAAGGTTTCAATTGTAAGGATAGTGCAATTTTGATGGAGTGGCATGCAATGTCGCAAAGCAACCTGAGAAATCTTTGCCATAACCTGGCGGAAGAGGACAAAGAAGTGTTTAAGAGAAAAACTAAAGAAGCTAATTCGTAATGAGAAGATTGCAATAGGTTTCACAATTTTGGTCAGAGAGGTCTACAATGGAAGGTTGGCCAGGGTCAGCCTCAGTAGTCATGGTTACCACTATCCAGAATATCCCCGACGTAGGGCGAAAGGTTTTCTCAGTCTAGAGAGATGTTGAAGGTAATGAGTGAAGGCATTAGTTCAGGAAAAAACATCACCCAATTTTCTAGTGGCAGGAGTTTAAACCACTATCTGAGTGGGTTTGGCATGATCGCACCACTTTCATGCCAAAGGAGGTTTCAAAAAATTGGCAACGATGCCATATAACTCATGACACATGGATAAGGGCGGGGTCCAAAAACCACCCTCATCGCACACTAAAGTTCGATGGCTTTTGTTGAGCGATAATCGGCTCAATTGTCCGATGGTGCAAGGCAGATCAACTTTCGGGATCGAGCGAGGAGTTTGGTGGGGTCCGAGGGTTAACCTTCTTTCCTATTCATGGAGTGAAGTATACCTCCACCATCAATTTAAAAAAGAAGAATGAACGATAGCGATTGAAAGGTAGGAATGGGTTTGGGAGCGCGGTTACCTATGGGGAGGGCTCATATGACCTGAGATTCCCGATACATTTTCGTGTTTGTATTCAAAAGGGGTTGGGTGGGTACTTTTTGGGACACTGAAGGCTTGGCTTCAGAAGGGCATTTTCCTCTTTTTCCTAAGGCCACACAGTTTGATGGAAAAAGGTATGTATTGTAAATTTTGTTTAAATTAATGATATGAAGGCACGACTCTTGCTTTAGCAAAAAATATTATTTTTATGCTAAAGAGTTTCTAATCTTTTATAAAAGGTTAAGTATTTGTTTATTTATATTTATGAGATTGAATTTACAATGACTTTGAAGGAGTATGTCACTTTTTTATTGTGGCTCACACACAACACAAATGAGTGGTTGTTATGTCTGTGAAAATATTTAGGCAAGTTTAATCAAAGGGATCATATTTCATTAGATAAGTTGTTGTTACATCTATGGAAATATTCAGGCATGTCTACCCGAAGGGATCACATCTTGTCATTTCATTAGCAGAACCTAACTCAGAGAGTGTCAAGGAGAATTGACCTGTGAACTCTCATTAATAATGTGCTTTAAGGATGAAAACTCAACCAATTAAACTAATCCTTAGGGATAATATATCACTTACTATATATATATAT
>APFE030978880.1:0-17646 GCA_000404065.3 Pinus taeda
CCATAGTCGACCTCCATATATCAAAAACAAAAATAAACACAGTCAGAGGGGCTGAATTGCTGTTTCAAACCAAAAAGATTTCTGTACTGGTTCGCAATAACCACATAAAACCATCTTCATGAACCATTTAAGAAGTAATGTAGCCTCCTTCGGAGAAGGAAAATAGCCACAGAAGTATGAAAAAACACATGTTACTGTTGTGAAATATACAAGATAAGATGATAAAAGCAGCTACAGCATCCCGAGTGAGAGCATAATATATACGCTGCCCTCCTGTTAAAACGAAATCCTTATGATAAGATGTCCATAAACTCAAAATGATCTGCAGCTGAGATAGTTGTGGATATATAATGTCAAAGAGGCGGAGCAAAAGGAGGCAGCATAGATGTAGAAATCTGCCCCTGATATGATTCTTCTATAGACCAATTCCCCACAGGTTGTTGTAGGCCAGTTTTAGATAGCTGGTCTGCTGTTGCATTGAATTCCCTGTAAATATGGAAAATAGAACAGTAGTTAAAATGAGATTTTAGAGTAACTATATCACCTAGGATAGTCTTCAAGATCTGGTTTTGACACATAGATTTGCCATTAACCCATTTAACTACATTCATGGAGTCTCCGAAGATTTGTATAGACAAGATATTCTTTTTTAAAGCCCAACACATGAGGAGACGAAGAGAAGACAATTCGGCATAGTTATTTGATCCTTGACTGAGGCCCACAGAAGCTTTGAGAGATTGATCTTGGTTTATATGAATACATATGCCAGCTCCAGCCCTGTTATCTTGGGATGCCCCGTCGAAGAAAGCCCAAGGAGAACCTTCCTTGATAGCTAGAGGATTGTTCCGATTTTGTGCACTTTTAGGATCAGGAGGAGGGATAGATGAGTATATAGCCACAACGTTTGATGCAATAGATGATGTGGATATGTTCTGGTCTTGAAAAATGCTCATATTCCTAGCAAGCCATATACCCCAGAAAAAGATTGGAGGGAGGTTTCTGAGGTTTCCATCAGGATGATTATTCCACCAATTTTTCCAAGCATCTTCTAATGGAGCGGAACCCCATTGGGCTTTTAATTTTAACAGATCTATTATCTCTCCCCAGATTTTTAAGGAAATGATGCAGGATGTGAAAAGATGGTTAATAGTTTCCTCATTCGCCTTACAAAGAGGACATCTCCCTGGCCCTATAAAAAATCTGGACTGAAGAATGTCCCATGTTGGGATTTTCCTCTTTAACATACACCATAAAAAGATCCTGGATTTCATAGGGCATTTGAGTTTCCATAGATTTTTTGACCACCACTCCGAGGCAGGCCAACCTTTCTGCTCCATGAGAAAAGAGTAACCATCTTTTGGGGAATAAACTCCTATTTTTCCATGAGCCCATATCAGATTGTCATGTTCATTATTTATTCTAACATGAGAGCGGTGGAGTTCGTCGACATATAAAGACCATTCATGGTGCCATCTGATGTTTAAACCCAGGTCCTCTGCACTTTTCCATGCCTGTCCCCATATGTTTGACTGACCCACTTTCTCCACTTGATTTAGAGTGAGAATACCTCTGCTACCCAAATGTCTCAAGAGGCCAGGAGAGAGGGCAAAAGATTCATTACATCCAACCCAAGGATCCCTACCAATTTTTACATTTTTCCCATCGCCCACTTTCCAAGCCAGACCCTGTTCTATCACTGAGAAAGCTTCAATAGTAGCCTTCCAAATGACAGAGGACTGTTTCGACTTCTTCTCCTGACTTCTAATCCAGTCTTCCAGTGGAGTTGGATCAATGTATTTTCTTTTAATCACCTGGGTCCAAAGGTTTTCCATTGAGATAAGCCTCGAGCTAGATTTTGCAGCCAATGAAAGGCTGAATTCTGGTAGTCTCTTGATACCCCATCCTCGCCACTCCTTTGGTCTAGCAATCTTGTCCCATGCCACCCAAGGGAGAACTGATTTTTCATTTGAGCCGGCCCATAAAAATCTGCTACATATTCTTCTGATCTTCTCCATTATGCCCTTGGGGATCCATGTAAGAGCAGCCCAATAAACAGGAATGGCCAATAACACAGATTTAAGAAGGGTCATTCTTCTTGCTCTCGATAGCCATCTGAAACTCTAATGAGATATTCTTGCTTCAATCTTTGCTATGAGCCAGTTCCAGTCCTCTTTTTTGTATGCATCTGGTTTTAACCAGAAGCCCAGGTATTTAAAAGGAGAGGCCAAAGGTTGTAAATGGAAAGGGAAAAGATTGGTCATTGAGTTGCATTCTCTCCTGTTATATCCTGCAACACACACTTGAGATTTTCCATAGTTTAACTGCATTCCTGTAGCTTTCATAAACAGATCAGTGATATTTTTATATTCTTTTAGTTCCTCATAGGATCCATTAGAAAAAATCAGAATATCATCAACAAAGAGCAGATGGGTAATATAGAGATTTATAGCCACCTCAATACCTTTAATCTTGTTTGACCTTTTGGCATTGTGAATCAGTCTGCTGAGCCCTTCTGCCACAAGCAGGAAGAGGAGAGGGGATAAAGGGCAACCTTGTCTGAGACCCCTTTGGCTTTTAAAAAATGGGGATGCCGCTCCGTTGATCAACACCGCAAAACTAACATTTGTAATACATCCCATAATCCAGCTGATAAAAGAGTAGTTAAAGCCCAAATGAGTGAGCAACAATTTGATATATAGCCAATTGATACGGTCATATGCCTTTGAGAGGTCTATTTTAAGGACCACCCCTTTCTTCTTCTTCTGTTTGATGCTATGAAGGACCTCTTGGGCCACACCGATAGCCTCATGAATTTGTCTGCCGTCCAAGAAGCCAAATTGTTCCATCGATATATTCCTGGACAAAATTGGAACAAGTCTGGTTGATATCACTTTTGCAATGATTTTGTAGATGCAGTTACAAAGGGATATGGGTCGAAAATCTTCAAAGGTCTCTGGATCATCTTTTTTAGGAATCAGAGCAATGAAAGTTGAGTTAAAAGGTTTGTAAATTTCCCCTTTCAACCTCGATTCCTCCACTACCTCAGTGATATCATCCCCGATCTGATCAAAGAAATAAAGGAAAAGTTCAATAGACCAGCCGTCCGGTCCAGGACTTTTGTCCTTTCCCATGCTTTTCACAGCCGCCTCAACCTCCCCCTTTGAGACAGGGCTTGATAGCTCATCTGCTTCGTCCTCCTCAAGGAATCTAGGAAAACTTTGAGCCGTCCTCATAACCTCAACAATTGTAGCCTCTCCTGAATCAGAAATTTTTTTTTGGAAGTGCCTCTGACCCATATCCGCAAGTTCTGAGAAAGTTTTTACCACCCTACCTTCCTCATCTTTTAGACTCCAGATAGTATTGACAGATTTTCTCCCTTTAGCATAGTTATGGAAGAAGCTTGTATTTTCATCTCCTGATTTTAGCCATATTGCCCTGCTCTTCAGTCTCCACTCCTCTTCCTTTGCTAATAGGATCTGATTTTCGGCTTTCTCCAAAGATAGGATTCGATCCTTAGAGGCCTGAGAGGAGTATCCATCTGCATCAATGCTTTCCAAAGATTTCAGTTCCTCCCTGATTTTTAACAGATCTTCATTTTGCTTTTTCTGTCTTTCTTTTGCCCAGGAGATGGTTGCTTTCTTTAATCTCTTCAGATTTTCCATGAATAAGAAACTCTTACTTTCAATGGAATTTCTGTCAGGGTGGATCCAAGTGGATTTAAAAAGGTTATTGAAAGATGATTCTTGCAACCAGGAGGAATTAAATTTAAAGGGAGCAGGAGGCTTTGGGGGAGGGAAAGAGAGATCCAAAAAAATCGGAAAATGATCGGAATTCCCAATCTCTTCAACCCATTGTCGGATAAGAGGCACCCTTGAAAGAAGGCCTTCAGAAATCAGGAACCGATCCAACCTTTTTGCAATCCTAGCCTCCCCGGCTCGTCTATTTCTCCATGTAGGCTTTAAGTTTATCGGGGAAGGATCAATGAATTTGTTATCTGTGAGAACTTGAAAAAAATAATCCGACAGGGGATCCTCCCTGGCTGAGGGACCCCATGCCTCTGCTCTGCCCAGTGAAAAATTGAGGTCCCCCCCCACTACCATCAAAGGAGACTTTATCAGTGATTTTGACAACAAATCTGTCCAGAAAAATTCCCTCCCTTGACATGGCCCATAAATATTGACAACCTGGAAGGAAATAGGAAAATCTGGGCAGACTACTTCCATACCCATAACATTCTTCAGTCCCCATATGTTTAAAAACTTAATTTTACCTTCTCTATAGCCTATGGCTAGGCCCCCCGAGTGGCCAGAGTAATCAATTGCAGAGAAAGACCAACCAGGCAGCAAAGATTTCAGAACTGATTCTACCTCTTGACCTTTCCCCAGAGTTTCTTGTAGAAAAAGGATGTCTGATTTTGAGGTTTGAAGCCATTCCCTTAAAGCCAGTTTCTTGGGCTTGCTGGCTAAGCCCCTGCAATTCCAAGATGCAATGATCATTTTTTAACATGATTAGGGGTCTGCACTGCTCTAAGGACCCCGGGAATAGAGAATTGTTTCCCATCTGCCACATCAATTTTTGCTTTTAATTTAGCTTTTTAAAGGTCTGATTTTCTCCCCCGCTTGCCTTTGATCAGTCCAGTCGAGGGAGTCTGACCAAGGCCGCCGAGAGCCCCATTCTGCTCTGGCTTTGCCCCCATGGATCTGAGATTATAGGGACAGTGAACACTTTGTGGCGGGGAGGAGAGAGGAGGCCATTTTTTTTCGCATTTTAAGTTTAGAAAACCCGGATCTGCAGACAGAGGTTCTATGACAGGATCAAGTACAGGCGGAATCATTTCCACTGGTTGTTTTATATGATGTGCAACAGGATCTGAATGTGAATCATGTATGGAAACATCTGAGTTCTCATGATTTCGAGGAGACAATGTAGGAAGATTTGAGCACTTACCCGTGTCCTCCTCGCGCAGTGAAGTTGGTGCAGTCGAAGTGCCCGGATCGACTTCCTTCCCTTCAGCATCTGGGTGATGGTCCTCAACGTGAGCTCCCTCGGGGTTCTGAACCTCCACAGGGGGATCCCCGACGCGTGGATCCCCGGAAGCCAAACCATCCTCAGACGGGGCCGGCGTGCCATTTGTTTCCTAATTTGCCTGTGCTCGAGGGTTCCTGGATGTCCTCTGTCCGTTTGTCCTTCTGAAGCGCCTCTGTCTTCTAAGCAGTGGGCATTCCTTGGCAAGGTGGCCATAAGCATGACAGATATGGCAGCGAAATGGCAAGTGTTCGTAATCCAAAACTTGTTCATAGATATAGTCCTTATACTGAAGAGTTATCGTTTTTGCCAAGCCCTTACTCAAATCAATATTTGCCAAGATGCGTGTTGTTGCCCTGATCTTTGTTTCCTTGAAAGACATGTCCGCCTCCAAATAAGTTCCCAGTCTGTTCCCAATGGATTTAAAAACGGCCTCAGTCCATAGAAAGAAAGGAAGGCCCGACGCCCGGACCCAAACTGGGAAGACTTCCGTGCTCTCCTTGATAGCATCGAAGAGAGGGTTCCAATGTTTCATCAGAACTGGAATGTTCCCAATGAACCAATTTTTCTCCAAGACCCAGTCGGCCGCTTCCTTTTCTTCAAATCTGAACATAAACCAGCCTTTTACAAGGCATTGAGCCTCAAAACGCAAGGGGCTTTCATTAATGAAACATTCTTCTCCCCATAGCTGAAGTTCCTCAGGAGAGAACTTCTTTCCTCTTGCCCGGCCGACAATCATGCAATCTGCGACCGCAAGGGTTTCATCAACTGTTACTTCCATACCTAATACAAGGTTTCCCCCCAACTCCTGTGACCCTATCCATTTTTGAGACTTCCTCTTCTCTCCCTTCTTCCTTAGATCTTCTGCAAAACCACCGCACTCCTCAGGAAAATCCGGCCGGTCTATATCACAATGAGGCGACACCACTGCATGTGAATCCACTGGCTGTGATTGCTGACGATGTGAGGAGGTTCCTCCCTGGTTCTCTGCAAAGCTAGAGCCTCTGTACGGGGCACCAAGCGCACCCAAGACACCTTCATTTTGACCATGGGTCCCCTGACATTCCCCAGAAAGAGGGATATCAAGCTTTCGAAGACCAGTCGACAGAGAAACCCTAGATAGAGGTGGAAAACCCCCTGAGGAGGTAATCTTGACGAGACTGGATGCACGACCCAGAGATTCAGAATTTTCTAAACCTATAGAAGGAGGGAGCCAACTGACCGCGGCCTTACCCTTGTATGCCGAAGAAATAGCACCCGTTAGCAAACTTTCCGCCGCATCTCCCTCCGAGTTCCTTCCATAGACCCCCTGATTTGTAGCCGAAGCATCCACAGCCGCTTTTGACCCGCCATGATGCAAAAATGGGGGAAAATCCACCGGTGATAGGAAATCCGGTTCAGTAAATTTTTTAACCCCAAAGAGATGTTCCACGTTTTTAGCAGAAGGGTCTTTACCCCACATAGATAAGATATCTTCTAGGGCGGGGTCTAAATCCACCAGTTCTTCATGATTAACCATGGTTAAGGTAAGGAGAGAGGGGAAAATGACAGCAATGACAGCGTGATTGACCGAAACGGCACCCTATTCCAACGACACCGCAAACGCAATCCAAAAGCAGGAAAAATAAAAACTGAGAAATAAACTGCCGCGGAAAAATGGAGGGTAAAAGGAAATAACCCAACTGTACGTTGTGACCCAACTCACAAAACCTCCAGCTGTCCAGTTTTTGGTATATAGAAGACTGCGATGACCTGAACCTGAAACCTGGATCACTGCTTAGTCCTTAACCGCGGCCTGTGCGGGGTTCCTCCCGATACCCACGCTGCTAAACCCTAACCAGACCCATCCTGCTCTTTTACAATAACAATGATTATTCAGTAATCAAAATTAATTTTAATCGGGATAAGTTAAGTTAATTATGTTGGCTTTTAATATTTTAAGAGAATTTGGTTAATATAAATTTTGAGTCATTTTTTTTATACAATAATTTTTTTTTCTCCTCTATCTTTAAATAAATTAAATATAAAAATTAATAAAAATTAAAGTTTGGACAAATTAAATATATTTAATTTAAACTATCACAAAAAATAAACCATATAAATGAAATCACAATTTCAACCATTCATAAATATTACAGAAGTGCTTATAATTTGCCCAAAATAATGAACATTTGTTATTTTATTATATGGTTCAAACTTGTGAATAGTTAATGGTCTATTATGTTTTAAGTTAATATTAGACAACATTCAAAATTAATTTTGGTTCATCTCTTTTATTTTCAATATATAAATATCATTTTACTTATTAAATATAATAGACACCAAATTGGTGCATAAGATCCTCTTGTTTGTGGGACACTAAGTCTACAAAGTCATACATACTCTACTCCTATTACATGATCTTCTCCAAATTTTCATTATACTGGGGAAACATCTTGCATTTGGGAAGATCATATAGATATTTTGGATACAAATTTCCACTCTAACCCTTTTTCATCTACAAATGCAAGTTTCAAAAAAGGCGAAAGGTTAAAAATCATCCATGGTAGAGTTAGTGATGGAATGCTATGTAATGATTTGGATGATATTTTACTTGGCCATTTGTTTGATAAGTTGGAATGAGTTGCTTAAATCATTGGATATTCCTTTAACCATCCTCCTCAAAGGAATTTTGTACCTCTAAGTGAATCAATCATCCCTGATAACATTTCACATCGAACAAGTAAGGTATCACACAAATCTTTCAAATTATGCCTATAGTATAGGTTGGTTTATTACATTCCCGTATTTACATTATCTTTTCATTTTACTTAACTTATAGTGTATTTGATTCCCTTGGCACAATAAACAACACATTTGAATAGAGATATATAAATTAACTCCCTAAAGTTTCCATCAAATAATCCCAAAAGTGAAGATGAATCATGCCATAACCTTACTATGAATTCTTCTTAACCACAAAATTGGTGAACTAATGTAAGTGTTCAATGTGTTTGATTCATTCTTAATTTGAAAAAAATTTGGTTGGTTGGACATTCAATTTTATAATCTATTTTATTTTCTTGGAACCCGAAACAACTCACTTAAATAGAGGTATAAAAATTAACTCCCCAAATGTTCCATCTATTAATGTTATGATAAAAGAGGAGCCATCCCATAAATTTCATTCACGTCATCAAACAAATGTGAATGTTCCATGCATTTGATTTTCTTTTTCATATTTTCATTTATAGTTATCTGTACATTGTATTTCATAAAATTTTATGGCCAATACAACATTCCATCCTACAAGATTGGAGAAATTCAATCTGTAACATGAAATTGGGAAACTAATCTAAATGTTCAATGTATTTGATTTTCTTTCCTTTTTTGAATTTTAATTGTTTGTATATTGAATTTTATAATGTATTTTATTTTATTAGAAAAATACACAACTCATTTGAATAAAGGAATAAAAATTAATTCTACAAATGTTTTATGTTATGTCTCCATAATACTAGTGATTCCGCCATTAATATTATCATTGTGTCTCTTATTATTATTTTTGTTCCCCTATTGTGCCCATATTGTTGTTAGTGTGCCCCATAAAAAGACACTATTCTAATTGTTGTGCCCTTATATTATCATTGTTATGTCAACTTTGATTATACTGTGACCCCTTAGACTCTTATATATAGAAAGGAGGTTTTATCATTTGTATCATGAAATAATTTTTCATTTCTATAATGCAAAGGAGTTCCCCCTGAAGAGGCTGATTTTGTAGTTGTTGATCTATCTTTTCTTCTATTTTATGAGCTGGTTGGATAACATTTGGTATCAGAGCTTTGGATTCTATGGTTTCATGGAATTTTCGCTGTAAATATTTTTCTATGACATTTTCGTAGCTGAAATTAAAACCCATATGAGAAGAAACCTTAATGAACCTCAGGTTCAAATTTCCGATCTCTTCTCATGACAGAAGTTAGGGTTTTTGCAATCTCCCCAAATTACATCCCAAACAAGTGACCATGGGAACATCGTCATAGCTTTCTCTTTGAGCATATGATTAAAATTTCATAAGAAGTTATAAAAAGAAGAGAAAATGTACTTATATGTGTATCGATTTCACATATGGAGGTCGAAAAAATGACACGTGGCACATCCTACAAGTTCACTCTATTAAAAAAGTAAATAATCATTTCATCTAGGGATATTGGGCATAACCCTTTCTTGGAAATTCCACCTTCGATTAGGTTGGTGGCATTGAAAATAGGACATAGAGGGCTATCTAAGGTTGTAATTTAAGACCTTGAGGATCTAGAATTTTAGAGATACAATAGATTTAATATCGATCTCCTACAATGCAAAAAGAAGGTGTGTAGTTTTTTTTTTTAATTTGCATAAGTTTGGTTTGAAAAATTAGTTTGAAGTGAGTCAAAGGGCATGTTGAGGCATAATTGTCACTAATTGATGCCTCAAAGAAAGAAAATGGAAACACCTAGTAAGAAACCTGAAAGCTCTACCATGACTCATGAAGAACAGGAAGAAATGCAACATGATATATCAAAATTACGAGGTGAAGTTCAACAATTTTCACTTTCACAAAAAGTAACAGAAGCTTAGATGAATGGATTAAATAAAGGCATGGAAGGTAATATGAATGGCATGGAAGTCAAGAGGAATGACATGGAAGCTAAGATGGATGGGATGGAAGCTAAGATGGATGGCATGGATGGTATATAAGCAAATATTAAAGGCAACATGGAAGATTTGAAGATAGTTTTGGCAAATTTGCTACAATAATTACCTACTAATGGCAAAAGGGTAGTTAAAGAAACTCATGATGAGAAGAAAAGAAATGTTCATCATGATTTCATAGAATCTAATGTTGGATTGAAGAACCACCATGTTCCAAAGATGGATATGTGGAAGTTCGATGGCAAGGGTCCTGTATTAAATAAAACCCTAATTTTCCCATTTCTAATTTAAAATCATTAATGATCTATTTAAACAATGTAGAACAACAGAACAATATATAGAAATATTTCTTATCGTACTCATACATGATATGAAAATAAAATAAAGGTAAATTTCTTACCAAAACGAAAGAAGGATGTCCTCATTGCAAACTGCCAATTCATTAATTAATTTCCTTCTCATTGATCTACTAGTTGTTCTACTCACTGCGAACCGCCAATTCATTGATTAATCTCTTCTCTTCATCTCTACTCCGCCACAGAACAGGAACATGAACCAACAGATAGACTCGTCTATCCATGTCGACACAATAACATTGCACCACAAGATCATTAACCAACACATCACAAGATCACCACAATACCACAGAGAGGGTCTATCTCCACGGAGGGGAGAGGGTCTATCTCCACGGAGGGATTAAGCCAGAAGTCTGAGAGCGGCCTTTTTAAAGGATTCAAGGAAATCCCAGATTTATTTGAAAAAGTCTGGGAGTTTCTTTTCGGGCGTGATAGCTTTTTTAATAGCAATTTAAAAACAAGAAGTTTCTATAATGCCAATTTAAGTTATTTTCTAGCCGTTTGAATCAAGCGTTCTTTATCCGCCCATCCTTCCACTTATATCACCATCAAAACTACGTGGATTCGGTAAGAGCACTCAGTGTTATGATTACGATGTAGAGACAGTTACATATAACAAATATTCCGTTACCTTCAGACTTGACTTAATATTCGGTTGCCTTCCGGTGACGGAACATGGTAATCATAGTGGGCGCATGGTATAAATAGAAATTGCAATATATTAAAATCTATAATTTTAGGATCAACGAAATATCAATACGTTATAAGACCTAATTGTAAAGAAAGATATATATAGAAATATTCCCTTACCTTCGAGTGCGGAAATAGTTAATCTTTGTGGGTGCATGGCTTTTTTAATTATGAATTTTGATAATTTTAATTTTAAAATATTTTTAAAATAATTATAAAGTAATCATTTTTTAATTATTAAGTAAAAGATTTATTAAATTATATGATTTTATATTTATCACTGAAAAGGGTTCTTATCCCTATAAATGTTAGTGAAAAGATCTTTAATTTTGATTTGATAATTTTTCTATTAACCAAAAAAAACCTAGTTATAGTTAATTGTTCTCAATTTTAGCTAGAATAGTATGCGAGAGGGATTGACGTTTTGAATTGAGGCATTAACTTTCTGCACTGAAAATCTTAAATTTATATATTAAATTTTCTGCGTATTTCAGTGGACTTTAAAAAAAGCAATTATCAATCAGCTTTAGTAAGTCTTACCATGGACTTTTCAACTTCGAAAGTTTATTTTTCAAACATTGAACCCAAGAAAGTGTTTTCTTTCTAAAATTAGTATGTTCAACTTTTTGCTTTGCTTTTTTAACCGTTAGCTTTTTGCTTTGATCGTGAGCCTTAAGGAAACCAATTAATCTTTAGATTTTTAAAATTCAACGGTTGATTTTGTTCTTTATCGTTAAAAGCCCAAGAATTAGAGCGATGGGATTTTTACCATTCCTGGTTCAAAGCGGTTTTCCTCTTTCTTCAAAGCTAGCAGCAGATGTAGAGTTGCTTACAGTAGGCAATATTTCCCCGCCGATATGTGATGATCTACGCTAGCAATCAGGGAAAACACCATCACACTCAATTATTTTAAGAGGAAAAATGATCTGTGATTTTATGAGAGAAAAGATGGTAGGACTAACGATGACAATGAGGATGGAGATGCTAACGCCTCCGTTTCTTTTTTAGAGTATCGCAGTAGATGTAAGGATTTTCTTTTTTAGAGTATCGCAGTAGAGGTAAGGATTTCTGTGGATTCGAATCATCTTAACATAACTAAGTCATTCCTTTTCTCGGTCCTTGTTTTCAAGACTTGCTTAAAACTATTTTTCTGCAATTATGGATAGTATTTACGGATATTGTTAGTGTTCTACAACAATTTTGTTCACATTTTAAATTCTAGAACTTTGTTTTAAAGTCCTGTTTATAATTGCTTTTCTGCAACCTTGGATAGCATTTATGAATAGTTTTAGTATTGCATGATACTTTTGTTCATACATTTAGAATTCTGAGAACTTAGTTCCCAGGATTTGTCCGTCCGCGCACTCGATTACAATTATTCCTAACCCATCACTAGCCAATTAACTCACAAATAACTAGTAAAGTTGAATGATTATTAATTTGGAAAACCCGATTAGTTGAAACAGATTCCAATAGATTAGAACCACATCTGAACAACGAAGGTACTGAAGATAAAGACCAACTTGCAATGGCTGCTGTTTTTATAATCTTGTCATTCGGCCACCTTAACCTAATTCGGTACTATCACGATAGGTACAGGCACAGGAAAACTATTTCTAGTTCCATTTGAGACAGCTACAGAGAGACTACCCTATGATAGAGGGACTAGCTAGCTAATACTAGACCAGACTTGATAGGGGGCATTGAATCCCCAAAGAAGGGGAAGGTTGTAATGTAACTGATTCTGGGGGATTGAAGCTAAAGAGGGCTATAAAAAAACTGAGCTGGATTGGATTATTATTGATGTAAAAGTTGAATAAACCAGTGATGATAAGAAAAAAAGAGTAACTCATAGAACATAGCTATATGTATGTATTGTTAAGTTTAATAAATCTGTCAAAAGAAAGGAAGGGTAACCGCAAGATGATAGAAGCAGGAAGTTGGTTCCATTAATGAGTTTGAGTAGCCAATAAATTTATTAGTGGGTTTAATTGACATGTCAAAGACCTTGGATTAAAGCGATGGACGCATAACACAATAGACAGAGATGTGTAGTTAACCTGAATCTGAATCCAGAGACATGCTTACGTAGGTGGATAGAAATGATATGGTTAAAATTATGGAGGGGAAACAGAGCATTAAATGAAAAATTCATTGGTATGGTGGACACATCCATGGCTCGTAATGGAGGGAAAAAAGCATTAAATTCATAACCAGTAACATTATTAAAGAGGAAACAAAGCATTAAATGAAAAATTCATTCAATTTAATAGAAGTGGTATGGTGGATAGATCTGAGGAGGAAACAAAGGCTTAAATCCATGACTCATAACATTATTGAATAGGAAACAAAGCCTTAAATCCATATGTAATACACTTGGCACAAGGGTACAATTATTGGGGAAATGGAGCCTTAAATCCATGCCTTGCGCACTTGGCACAAGGGTAAAATTATTGAGGAAAATAGAGCCTTAAATCCATGGATGATGCTTAAAAAAATACACAACTAACCAGTTATACCAAAAGGGAAAAGAAAAACAACCAAACCACAGGGTAAAGGAACAAAGAACACAAGACACAACCATGGGCTAAACTAATAAAGAAGAAGAAGTGTTATATAGGAAAATTACAAACTAAGCAAATCCAAATAATACAGAGCGAGTGATGCTTGAATTCCTAGGGGAGAGGATAAATTGTTCAAGCTAGAGTGTGAGACATGCATAGAATGGTCAATTGAAGCAATGAAGAAAAAATAGGATTTATTGAGCAGGAAGCTGACTTTTAAATTCAAAATAAAAATGGCTAAAGCACCCAGTTTAAACTAATCAAAAGGAAATAGATACCGATACAAATATCAGGAATTGGGATTCGATTCAATTTTGTTTCTTTAGCTAGATACACTGGACTCTGAACAACAACCACTTCTTTTCTTCTTTCATTCATTTCGTTGCAACACCAACCCTTCATTTTTACAATGCACCCAACAAAAACACAATGTTATGAAATGGAATTATCTCTTGCACTAAAGTAAAGATGAACATAATAAACACTGAAATGAAATTAAATAGAATTGAATTAAACCTAGAGCTGCATTCCGGACTACTGTCGGAAACAGCTCGCATGTGTGTATCAATATCAAGTTATACACCCCCGCCATACCGAATATTTCGACGACTCCACTCGCTAACTGCACGCCAATGAAGAATCCCACGTGCCTCGCAACCCAATTGGGCATGACCAACGTTGGATCGGGATTCGAACCCTGAATGTTGAGTACCGTCGATGTCAGGCTTCCCAACAGACAAGCCAATCCGCTCAACAGCATGGTGGAGACGAGCATCGCCCTTCTTCCGAATTTGTCGAGCATGGCCGCCGTGAGGGCGTAGGCGAGTATTTCTTCGATTGCATTGAGGAAAACTCTCACATATAAATTAGTACTCAGATTTATCACGTTCAGGCTTAATCCATAGTACCCCACACCACAGACCAAGAATATGAACGCCATTAAAACCATCCTAGTCCGCGTCACGGGCGACTTGAATACGTCCACCGGGCTTCCCGATGGTTCCTCGAGCTCTGCTGGATCATGCTTGTACCCGTCCAATGCCAACGAAACTCCCTCTGGTAGAGATTTCCCGTTCTTGGCCGCCATCGATCTCATGACTTTCATGGCATCTTCCAGGCTGCCCTTGACGAGATACCATCGCGGGGACTCTGATACAAATGGTAGAACGAAAAGGCAATACAAGGCCGAAGGAATCGAAGCGACTATGTACAGATATCTCCAGCTGCCAGAAAAGTAGGAGAAAGCTGAAGCAGAGCTATGTCGAGGGAAAAGAAGTACAAAATCGACATGCCAAATCGTCCTCTCTCAGACGGCCCAACGAGTTCAGTTACCAAAATGAAGGACGACAACCCAACGCCGCCAATGCTAATTCCCCTCAGTAAACGGAGAATCGAATAAACCCAGAAATTGGGCGAGAAGGCCGTTAAGTAACTGAGGATGGCGTCGCAAATATAGACCAACCTCAGCACTCCCTTCCATCCCAGTGAAGAATCAGAGGATTGTCCAAATATCCCTGCACCTGCATCAGTAAATAAACATCAAGATCCAATAACTGTAACTAGGCAAATTCTTAACAATTACTTGAAATTCTTAATGATCTAGCAGCAACAAAGTGCATATAAAGCTTCAGAGGTGAAATTATCAAAATTACCGATCAAACACCCGATGAAAAACGCAGACTGCAGAACGCCAACTTTATATTTCTGAAACCGTCGAAACTTCACTCCCTCCATCCCAGCTCCATGACGCCCGATCTATGGAACACACATATCCCATGGAACTGTAGGATTCGAACCCACGCTTCATGGAAAGGAAATCGTCGAAGGGTTTCTCTATGTTGCAGTGCCAGTTGGGCTCATAGTCTGCAAAAATCATGACCATCATATGAAAGGCCTCGAGAGTCCATGCGAGACTGGAGAGCACGAAATGCTTGAGCTGCCATCATCCGAATTCTCCCGTCCATTTCTAAATTGAGAGTCATTATTTTTTGGTTTTTTTAAATTTCAATTCTCGCTTTTCTCCTTTTTGGAAAATGATGGGTTGATGCTTTCGCTTTTTTTAAATTTCTATTCTCGTGCTTTCTATTTTTGAAAAATGATGTCACGTAAATTTTTTTGCTGCCAGGTTCATGCTTTTTTCGTCCATGATTTTTCCGTCCCGATTCTTTTGTTGTGAGGTTCATTTTTTTCCGTCACTGATGCTTTTGTTGCCATGAAATATTAAATGCACATCTTGCCAATAGGACTTTCAATTATGTTTTGTTTTTATTTATTTATTTATTTCCAGTTTATAATTCAATGTTAATTAATTTTTGTTTTTGGGATGTTTGTAGTAGGGTGTTGAAAGGTTTTATTTAAAATCAATATGTATTTAGAGTAAGTGCCTTGACAAATTTGCAAAACCGTTTTAAATAAGTTCTAAAAAGGGCAAGTGGAAAATTGCGTATGTGTGAATCTTTACAATGAAGGGGTCCTCCTTGATATAGAAGAATATAGGAATTAGTGTAGCCATATAAATGAAATGGCTAGCAAACTCAAATGAACATCAAAACGCTCACCTGATATATTTCACATAGCCAAGGCAAAAAAAAAAAATCATGAACATCTCAAAACTCATAATTAAATTTGTATTTAAAAATCATAATTAATTTGTGTCTTCCATAAAAATTTTCTATTTATTACTGGAGTATGATTCTTGTCCATTTTACTTTTTTAGGAAACAACCATGGAGAATTTCATACGAAACATCTCGTAAACATTGTAGAAAGAATGGGCACATTGAAGGCAGGAATGAATATTATCTAGTGGCCAGATATTATTTCTCAATCATTATATATATTTTCTTTATATTAAACACTTTTTAAAAATTTTTATTGTTGTAATATTTTTCTAGAAAGTAATTATTTCACATCATTGTTTGAAATTATTGTAAAGTCAAGATGAATGTCTAGGTACTATGATTTGAATATTGTCGTGATAATTCAGATATCAATATATACATGATAATGTAACAAATAAAAATGTTTCCTCCCTCATTGGACATTCAATTTTCCCTTGAAATAACTAAATTTTTTAAATTTGAACTTTGTTGGTTTTCCATGTTACTAGAGTCTAGGATAGAATCTTACAATCGTTGACACTGCCAATCCAAGTATCATAAAAAACTACCATGCACGCTGAAATGATATACAACAATAAACCTATTAGTGCATAAAATATAGACAAATTTTTATAATTTTTACAACCCAACTTTGTTGTATTATCAATTTATAACACAGGTCGGGGCTCTCTTACTAGCGATAATATCCATCATACATACACTAGTACATCAATACAAGGAAAAGATACATTGATAAGATGATATGGAACTCAATCAAAACTACTTTTTCATGTCATGAATACAATATGGGTCCTTTGCTTCCATTCTAGGGTCGATCCTGTATAAATAAATCAACTCTTTTAGGCCATTGAACTCGTTTCTCCAATCTTCCATCTAGTTAATCATAAGACCATATACAACCAACACATATGGACTTCATGCTCACTAGATGCTACGTAATCCTTCAAGAAAAAGGCATTTTTTAGGCTTCTTACCTGTTGTTGCTCCTCAGCTGCTTAGGAACTTCTTCCCACTATTTTCCTCTTGCACTGCTCCAATGAAGACAAACATAGGGCAAGAGGCAATCTTCCTATCACGGTAACACGTCCTTCTCCCACAATGAACTTGGGTTGTAGAAATTCTCTTCCCAGTTGGTCGAACCTTAATCAACTTTAATATATGCCTCATTTAGAAGACACCATAGTCCTTCAATGGTGATACCTTTAGGGACAACTTGGTCCAATCTCACGATACCATCCAATAGTTCACATGTGTCCAATACCAAACTTTGCAACTTGGACATCTACATCAACTATGAAATCAACATCAATAAGAGGATACACATACTTTTCTTTCCAATACATTGTTAGTCCTCTTCTATTGAAGACCTATGCTTCTTGACATCTAGTTAGGGCACACCAAAGTAAATTTAAATCATTACATTTCAAACAGTTTAGGTCCATTAACGGATTACATTGGATGTGAAAGTCATCATTGTATTCTGTATTTCATAAATTTGTTAATTAGCCCAAATCGATGAAACGTATTGCATGGGTAAAGAGGAAAGTACTAAATGGTATTTAGTCTTCCCTGATCATTGACTTAGAGTCTAGGGTTCTTGATTCAACCCTAAGGGAGAATAACCAATCTTCTTGACCATATCTGGGTAAGTATATAATTATTGGAGGTTTGTTATAGGAGATATTGTTGTTCCTACAAGAGATTTATTATAGGA
>APFE030978894.1:0-10182 GCA_000404065.3 Pinus taeda
AAATATAAACCATAATCATTTTATAACATTTTAAAAAGCATTTTAAACATTTATTTAAGTGTTTATTAAAAGAATTTGCTAAAGTGTTATAAATCCTAAATCTTAAACCCTAAAACTTAGATGCCATTTTTTTATATTTTAAAAAGGGTTTTGTAACTTTAGCGTTATAAATCCTAAACCATAAACCATAAACCCTAAACCCCAAATGGTAAACCCTAAACACTAAGAATTTTAAAACATTTTAGAAAGCATTCGGTAACTTTTATTAAAGTGTTTATTAAAAGAAAGTGTTATAAAACCTAAACCCTAAACTCCAAACCCCAAACCCTATATCCTAATTCTTAAAGCCTAAAGGATAAACCCTAAAATCATTTACTAAGGTCATATAAACCCTAAAACCTAAATCCTAAAGCTTGAAAACATTTACTAAGGTAGTATAAACCCTAAACCCTAAACTCGAAAACCTAAACTCTAAACCCTCAAACCTAAACCCCAAAACCTAAAATCAAAGGATTTTATAACATTTTAAAAAGTGTTTTGTAACTTTTATTTTAGTGTTTACTAAAACCATTTACTAAAGTGATATAAACCCTAAACCCCTAATCCCTAAACCCTTAACCTTAAACCCTAAATGCTAAACCCTAAAAAACCTAAACCCTAAAAAAACCCTAAACCTTAAAGACCGTTTTCAAACTTTTTTATAAGTGTTTATTAAAAGAATTTACTAAAGTGATGCAGGTAGCACCTGCAATAACCAGGATCTTTAAAATCTATGCATATGAGAATGCATCTCAACTATTATCCCAATATGCTCAAATCAGACTGTCTCAACTCTTCTAATTTCGGAAGCTCATAAGATCAAACTTTAAGTACCTCTCAATTTCCATTTATGGCTATTAACTATGCTTCATTTAAATTATATTAACACCTTTTCAACAATCTTATAAGATAGTTTTCAGCCATTTCCTAGGATTCTTCCCCATGACTCCAAGGATCTGTCACAGTTTTCCGCAGCCACAAACAACAATTATTCTAAGACTTTGTTCTCAAGCAATGTGGCTCAGCAATACCGTATATCTTGTTCCATCAACTGCTACTCTAAGCATTCCCCATAAATAACTCTACTCTGATCTCGGCGTGTCAACCAATCAATTCCATGAAATCCTCACAAAACTCAAATATCCACTGCAGCGAAACCAGAGAAAGCTCACAATGCTTATACAAATATGATGACAGTGAGCACTCAGAGCTTAACGGAGTCTCATAAGCTACTCAACTACTCTGTCAGTATAATTTTTTTTTAGTACTGAAAAAGAGCCACCCCACCTTCTCAAACTATGAGATTTGCTCCTCCAGGGGTATTGCGTTCAGGCAAAGAGGCCCAGTTGGTCCGATTCAGCGGAAACTACACGAATCTGGACCAACTCGATGCCAATAATTGCTGCAACCTACAAGCTGTAGATATTACTAAAGGAGCACAGTGGCCAAACATAAATGAAAATATAGATATACTGAAACTCGTAAATGACCATTGCTTGGTTCAATTATTGACTCTATCAAAAAGTCATTCAAAACATCCTGCCAGTCTGGTGAAGCATGGCATCAATTCATCCCCCTCCTCCATCTCAAGCTCATCAGGAGTTTGCTCGCCTCTCAGGTGGCGCCCATCGAACATAAATGCTATTGATTTGAAGTGATAAGGTAAGGGCCAATATTAATAAGATCTCACATCCATCCACTATCACCCTTAAGAGAACATTTTAATTACTCTGTGTAAAACAGATTTCACTTCTGACTATATAACAATGAAATTAAATTGGCGGTAGCAATACGTTTGCACAATGAAAAGAAACGAACCAAAAAGGAATCAAAATGCTCCAATACACAGTAATATCAAGCGGAGGATAGGAAGGTAATTCAAGCCTTTTAATACACAACGCAATCACCATTGAATACATGTATCCATATTAACAAGAGATCATCGATCTTTTCTAGAACTTCGAGAGAATGTTTCATAATTCTTTTGGCACGCTCCACTCTCTCCAAGCTTGGTGGCCAATTTATTTTTTATTAATAATGGATAGGTCTTCCCTTACCTATTACAAAATCAGGCTTTATACATAGTAATTTAAGGCTTTTTACAACTTGTCTATCTATGAAAAGATAGCATGTTTTATTCTCTGCCCTGTTGCTATTTTTTTTAACTACAAAAACATAGAAACTGCAGGCTAAAGGACCCCACTCCCTTGCCTGTATATTTTTATTTTATTTTTGGAATAAATTGAGAGGCTTTTTCCCTCTGAGTGACATGCTCCTGCATCATACTCCCAAGGTAGAAAATGATCATGATCTCCTGATCATGCTTTTTTAATGTTTGTCTGCGTGGATCCCACATTTTGTTTTGTAACTCATCATCAATATCTGTTGTTGAATGCTTATTTTCCCCCGGTCTCCATATCTTATGCTGTCTTGCTCCACTAGCTGCACTTTCACAATCTGTCCCTGTTTTCATTTTGCTGTTGCTTCTGCTGCTTCTCCTCCTTGCTGATGTCTTCCTCTAAGACACTTTGAACATGATTCTTATGATTAATTCAATTTCCTTTTCCAATAAATCTTCAAGCTGCTGAGTTCTTGCTTCTATACTTGTTTCCGTTATTACCTTCTCATTTCTTACTGCCACCCAGTAATCCATACCCTCTTGTCTTTTACCACGGAAAATTTCTTCCTTGCCTTATCCTATCAGCAACTTACTGGACTGGAACTTTGTGTACTCCATTTTGCTATTTTCATCTCTATGCATCTGCAAGTTCCAATTCTAAAATTGAGATTCTTTCTGCACTAAATTTTGATCATTCAACATCCTTTCCAGCAACATAACGTCCTCATCCCATAGATTAGAAATTTTCACAGAATTCTCGTCTTTCTCTTTCATTTGATTGCTCAACTGAGTCAAATGTTCTTCAACACCTGCGATAATACCTGCATTCGCAAAACACTTGTTAAAACAAAATTCATAAGGCATCATTTCCTTACTTCCCTCTGCCAACATTTCAGTATGTTGTTCTAAATTATCCATCTCAATCAGCACATCAGTATACTAATTCTCTCTACCCAAAAGAATTCTCTAAAGAATTCTCAAGACTATCAACTAGTCTTCCTCTCATACCATCTGTTTCCATGATGTCTTTTTCCTCTTGCTCACTGCACTAAACTCTTTCTTCTGCAATCTCCCTGTCATACTCTAGATTCTCCAACAAGTATTCCAACAATGCAATTTCTCTGTGGCATTGTTGAAGCTTATCATTATCACTTATAGTCCCTGCATTCACACCCAAAGTTTCAGTTTGAAAATCACAAAGTTCAACAGTCTCAACTGTTGCTTCACTTATCCGTGCTACAGGCTGATCCACTTCTTCTACATCCATAAGAACTTCCTCTTGTGCTGTAACAGTTTCACAAGATTGCACATCCTCCTCAGTAAAAACTGTAATCACATCACAATTGTCAGCTAAAAAAATACATGGTTTTACATTATCCAGCTGATGTGGATTTACCCAATAACTCAAGAAGTCATCAATGATCTTCTCCTTTGTTTCACCAATGGAAACCTCCTCTTCCAAATTAGCTTCTCTGAGTTCTTCCCGTCTCAACTGTACATCCATCATCTGCTCGAGCTTCCTCAGCTCCTCTGTTAACTGCATGTTTATCTGTCAACCTCTTTTCTGCTATAGCCTCTGCCATTTCACTCTCTTCCTCATGAGAAAACCATGTCTCTGGTCTTTCACATTTTCCCATAACAACTCCCTCAATAGCTCAAGATGAATTGCTATCTCAACTTTCTCTTTCTCATACTCTTCGTGAGTCAACTGCTATCTTATGCCATTTGCCTTGGCATATTTCTTCTCTTTTCTAGTGTGGCCTCTTTCTGAACCTCTGCTTCCTCCTTTATGATGTTTAGTAGTCATCTTCTTCTCTATGAGTATCTCACCCATGAGTTGCATCAAGCCTCTACAATAGCAAACTCTCCTGCTGCCACTTACCTCACCAATCCTTCCCTCCGGATCTTCTCTTTTGGTAATCATTGGTCCTCTACTGGAACCTTTCGAGCATTCTCCACTGCTCCTTTAGGCTTCTCTCATCTACAACTTTATTCAACCTCTATTGAATCTTTAGGTTCTACCACATTCACTTAGAATCTCTTGTTGGATTCCTTCATCACTGCACTCTAGTTGTGATCTACTTCTTCCCACTGAGATTTCCTCACTATGCCTATAAATCAAATTATCCAAGCATAACCTTTAAACCAGAGATAAATAATACCTGTCAGCTCACCTTTCAGGATCCTGTTGATCTTGTTTCACTTCCTCAACCGCACTGCATCTCTGTCCTGCAATATTCATTAGTTCGAAAATCTAACATTCATCCATCAGATGCAATTAACTTAACTTAAAAACTTGAATCTTGAAATAGAGCTATTCCTGCTCTGATACCACTAATGATGTAGGTAGGGCCTGCAATAACCAGGATCTTTAAAATCTGTGCATATGAGAATGCATCTCAACTATTATCCTAATAAGCTCAAATCAGATAGTCTCAACTCTTCTAATTTCGGAAGCTCATAAGATCAAACTTGAAGTACCTCTCAATTTCCATTTATGGCTATTAACTATGCTTCATTTAAATTATATTAACACCTTTTAAACAATCTTATAAGATAGTTTTCAGCCATTTCCTAGGATGCTTCCCCATGACTCCAAGGATCTATCACAGTTTTCCGCAGCCACAAACAACGATTATTTTGAGACTTTGTTCTCAAGAAATGCGGTTCAGCAATATCGTATACCTTCTACCATCAACTGCTACTCTAAGCATTCCCCATAAATAACTCTACTCTGATGTCGGCGTATCAACCAGTCAATGCTATGAAATCCTCACAAAACTCGAATATCCACTGCAACGAAACGAGAGAAAGCTCGCAATGCTTATACAAATATGACGACGGTGAGCACTCAAAGTTTAACGGAGTCCGAGAAGCTACTCAACTACTCTGTCAATCTACTTTTTTTTTAGTACTGAAAAAGGGCCACGCCACCTTCTTAAACCACGAGATTTGCTCCTCCAGGGGTATTGCATTCAGGCAAAGAGGACCAGTTGGTCTGATTCAGCGGAAACTACACGAATCTGGACCAACTCTACGCCAATAATTGTTGTGACCTACAAGCTATAGATATTACTAAAGGAGCACAGTGGCCAAACATAAATGAAAATATAGATATACTAAAACTCGTAAATGACCATTGCTTGGTTCAATTATTGACTCTATCAAAAAGTCATTCAAAACATCCCGCCAGTCAGGTGAAGCATGGGATCAATTCATTGCCCTCCTCCATCTCAAGCTCATCAGGAGTTTGCTCGCCTCTCAGGTGGCACCCATCGAACAAAAATGCTATTGAGTTGAAGCGATAAGGTAAGGGCCAATATTAATAAGATCTCACATCTGTCCACTATCACCCTTAAGAGAACATTTTAATTACTCTGCGTAAAATAGATTTCACTTCTCACTATATAACAATGAAATTAAAGTGGTTGTAGCAATACATTTGCACAATGAAAAGAAACGAAGCAAAAACGAATCAAAATGCTCCAATACACAGTAATATCAAGCAGAGGATAGGAAGGTAATTCAAGCCTTTTAATATAGAGCGCCATCACTATTGAATACATGTACCCATATTAACAAGAGATCATTGATCTTTTCTAGAACACCGAAAGAAATTTTCATAATTCTCCTGGCACGCTCCTCTCTCTCCAAGCTTGGCGGCCAATTTATTTTTTATTAATAATGGATAGGTCTTACCTTACCTATTACAAAAGCAGGCTTTTTACATAGTAATTTGAGGCTTTTTACAACTTGTCTATCTATGAAAAGATAGCATGTTTTATTCTCTACTTTTATGCTATTTTTAACTGAAAAAGATAGCATGTTTTATTCTCTACCCTGTTCCTATTTTTTTTAACTAAAAAAACATAGAAACTGGAGGCTAAAGGACCCCACTCCCTTGCCTGTAGATTTTTTTTTTTTTTTTGGAATAAATTGAGAGGATTTTTCCCTCTGAGTCACATTCTCCTGCATCATAAAGGGTTATAAAGGCTAAACCCTCAAACCTAAACCCCAAGAATTATATAACTATTTAGCAAGTGTTATTTAAAAGGATTTACTAAATTTTTATAAACCCTAAACCCTAAACACTAAACCCTAATCATTTTATAACATTTTAAAGCCTAAACCCCGAGCATTTTACAACATTTTAAAAAGTGTTTTGTAACCTTTTCTTAAGTGTTTATTAAAAGAATTTATTGAAGTGTTATAATACCTAAACACTAAGCACTTTATAACATTTTAAAAAGTGTTTTCTAACTTTTTGTAAGTGTTTATAAAAAGAATTTACTAAAGTCTTGTGAACCCTAAACCATAAACGTTAAGAATTTTATAACATTTTAAACCCTAAACCTAAACCCTAAGCATTCAATGACATTTTAACAAGCTTTTTGTAACCTTTTTTGAAGCGTTTATTAAATGCATTTACTAAAATGTTATAAACCCTAAATCATAAATACTAAGCATTTTATAACATTTTAAACCCAAAACCCTAAACCCTAAAGTCTAAACTCTAAACCATAAGTATTTTATAACATTTTAAGAAGCATTTTTTTTACTTTTTTTAAGTGTTTATTAAAAGCATTTACTAAAGTATTATAAACCCTAAACCTTAAACCATGAGCGTTTTATAGAATTTTAAATCCTAAACCCTAAAGCCTAAGCATTTTATAGAATTTTAGAAAGTGTTTTGTAACTTTTTTTATGTTCTTATTAAAAGAGCTTATCAAAGTGTTAGAAATCCCAAAACCTAAACCATAGACCCTATCCCTAAACAGTAAAAAATTTATAACATTTTAGAATGCTTTTTTGTAAATTTTTTAAGTGTTTATTGAAAGCATTTAATAAAGTGTTATAACCGTAAACCCCAAACCCTAATCATTTATTAACATTTTAAAAAGTATTTTGTAACCTTTTTTGGTGTTTATTAAAAGCAATTAATAAACTTTTATAAACCCTAAACCCCAAACCCTAAACCATAAACCCTAAACCATAAACCCCAAACCCTAAACCCTGTAAATTAAACACTAAACCCTAAGCATTTTATAACATTTTTAAAAGTGTTTTGTAACTTTTATTTAAGTTTTTATTAAAGGAATTTACTAAAGTTTTATAAACCTAAACCATAAAGACAAAAACCTAAACCCTAAACACAAAAACATAAACCATAAACCCTAAAACATAAACACAAAATCCTAAACCCCAAACCCCAAACCCTAAACCCTAAACCCTAAACTGTAAATGGTAGACCCTAACCATTTTCTAACATTTTAAAAATTGTTTTGTAACTTATATTTAAGTGTTTATGAAAAGCATTTGCTAAAATGTTGTAGACCCTAAACACTAAACCCTAAACCTAAACCCAGATGCCAAACATTAAATCCTAAACCCTAAACCCTAGTCAATATATATTCCCAATCCTCTCATGATGAAAATCGTACTATGAAAAATCCCATGGAGCAAAGGTGAATCTCACAATTTATTGTCCAAATTGTGAATATCCAATGGAAAAGATCCACTAGTTTTGGCCAAAAATTGTTGAATCTACATAGAACCTATTGAGATTCATATGTTGTGCATAGATCATTTGTTTTTGGTAGATCTACAATCATTACTGAGATTTGATTTAGTTTTTGAACTATGTAGGGGTTGGGTATATCGTGTGTCTCATCTAGTGTTGTTAAGGCAAAAAAATCACCTTTGAGGATAGATTTGAAAAAAAATCCTTCATTTACCTTCCCCCAATTCAATTATGTTCCTTTGGGCATACTAGATTCAGACGCTCCCCCTATGCCCTTTGAATTTCTTGTTTGAGGGTACCGTCCCTAAAGCCTCAAGTTAATATGATGGTGGATGATGGGAGGATGTTATAGTCTTTTTACATCAGATCTTCTTGCATAGATTTTCCTCCAAAGATCAGACTTTGTAGGAGCACTAGGATACCTAGAGTTTGTATGATATTGTGCTTTAATTGTTCGATGTGATTTGTGGCCGAAAATCAAAATAATATTGTTTTTCCATTTGGGGATTTGATAAAAATTTGGAAGGCTATTGTAGTTCCCAGATTCAGTGCCCATACTTGAGGGTCATTCAGATATTCCATCGAAATCAAAGGATAAGTGCAGAGCTCCAAAGAGTGAGAGGGGTTGTCATGGCAGTATTGGATTCATAAGTGATGGGAAAATGACCAAGCACACCCACTATGATGGAGGGAAATTCAGATCGAGCAAAAAATGTAGAACACTCTCCAGATCTAATGCTACTCCTCCATTTCAACAACCTAATGTGCTCAGGGGATTGAGAATTTCTAGATCAGGGGTCTTTAACAATGGATCTATGAAATTAATCATTCGAGGTGGAAGATTCACTTCTATAGCCATATTTTCTCCTTCAAATTTGCCCAATATTTCTCTTGTGACTAAGAGTAAAAAGTGGTAAGGTTTCTACTCTAGAGTTGCCTTAACCCTACACATATCCATTCCCAATGCATGAATGTGACTCCCTTTTCTTCATTCTATGTCATCATGTACGTAAGTGATGATCAGATACACCACGTCCATGATCTGGTAAATGATATTACCAACGACCTGTGTCGTCAGTCTCCATCTCTGCACAGGAGACCTAAACTAGTATTCAGGCCATTCAAAAGCTCTATTATAAGGCCCACAAGCAGTGAGATCATGCCCTAATGATGATGAAAATGATTGATCTGATATGTGAAGAAACTCAATGACATAAGGAAAGCAAAAAGACTGAGAAACCCTAGAAATCACATCGATCTTTTCCTCTTGACACAGTTCCCCTATCAATATTTAATTTGATTTTTTAATTAATATATTCTTATCTTACATTTTAATCAATTTTTTATTTAATTCAATCATTGTAACTTCATAAATAGTGTACTAGTTAATTATTTTTTTTCTGGAACAAAATTGATGGAGTTTATAACTTGTTAAATCTATTTCGTATAAAATCAAAATTTCACAAATGTTTTTAGTCAATAAACTGTATAGATACAAATGGCCATGACAATACCGCAAGTAACAATGGTTATGGATTTTCTTTGTAATCATCATCGCTAGTTTTTGTATATTAAAAATCACATTCTTTTAATCAATATATACTTTTAAACAATACAAATAATCACAACATCGTAGGTGACTGTGACCATGAATTTCTTTATAACCACAATCATTCAATGTCAAATTAAAAATTTATCAAATGGGCCTCATGACCATGATAAATACGAATGAAATAAACATAAAATTTAAAAATTAATTTACAAATTGATGTTTTATGATGATAGAATTTTGAATTTATGTTCTTTTATTTTATGCTATGTATTTGTTTGTTTGGCTTTTGCTTGTGTGTGGTTGTTTGTGTATAAAATATTTACACATATATAATATCATATACAATAACTACTTTTAAAATGAGTGTAATTTGTATATTAACTTATTAATCTTTAAATTGTTGTTTAATTTAATAAAAAACATTTTTAGTAGGAGAGTTGCAATAGGAGGTGATGTACCTGTTACCTTTCCTAAATAATATGTATTGTTGAACAATTATCTCCTTCTTAATGAAAGGTATTACCTTTCCCATTGAGTGTATATCTATTTTATTAGATTTCCATATATTTTAATGTTTTTCCTAAAATATATTTATTAATTTATAATTAACCGTCAAAAAATATATTTTTATATTGTAATAACATTCTATTCCAAATCACGTGGAAGGTGTTTTTCATATCTCACATTCATTCAAAGGTGGATTTTAGTGAAATATAGTTGTGATTAAAAGAAATATGGGAATACATAATTTACAAATCTAAAATACATATAACTAAAATTATGAAAAATATTTATGATTCCTTAATTTTATTGTGTTGATACATGTGTATACCTTATAATAGGATTTCTAGAATTTTAATTTAATTATCAATAACCAATAGGTTTATGCTAGAGATTTAATAATCAATAATCAATATTTTTAATATTAGTGATGAGAAGAAGATTGAGATT
>APFE030978899.1:1362-19006 GCA_000404065.3 Pinus taeda
TTCCCATATACACAATTTTCACAGAAATCAAAATCCAGAAAGCTATTACTCATACCTTCTACCATACCTTTACCATGAAGTATTCGAAGGCCCTTCTCTCCAATATGTCAAGCCTTTGATGCCACAACATGGTCTTCTCTCCAGAGACCACTAGATTTTCTGCTCCATTTTCAGGAACCATAGAACTATTGCACCCGTCAACAACAGTGCTACCTTGCACCTTGTACAGAGTTCCAATCCGAACTCCCCGAATCAATACCAGTGCTCCTCGAACCATCTTGCAGGTATCCTTCTCGAACACTGTCTTTACCACCTGGCATTCTCCAATTGCTTACAGAATCAGATTCACGGCCAACGCAGGAATATGCAGAACACCCGGAAGGGTTCTAAACCTTCCACCTTGCAACTTCAACTTTACTTTTCCGCGACCAATGATTCTAGCCCTCCTATCATCTCCTAAGAAGACATCACCACCATCATATTTCTCATACTCGCAGAACCACTCTCTATGGGGAGTGAAGTGAAAGGATGCACCTGAGTCAATCAACCTTGCCTCATGATCTACATGTGTACTTGAAGAAGCCAAGTACACATCCCCACCTTCATCTGAGGTGGTTTTCGCCTCTGCAGAAGGAGCATCATCAGATCCCTTTCCTTTATCAGGAGCTTTAGATTTACACTGCCTTTTGAAGTGCCCTTCCTTTCCACATTTCCAGCACACCACCTTTATAGGTTTTCCTGGAGATTTAGATCTCCCTCTAAATTTAGATCTCCCACTCGATGACTTATTTTTGTTTCTGTTCTGGGACCGTCCTCGTACAGACAAAGGCATCACCATACTGGTTGTCCATATTTTTCCGTCTCATCTCCTCCGTCAGCAAGGCTGAGACTATTTCATCAAACTGCAAAGCAGTTGCATTGCTACCTATTGCAATAACCAGACTATCCCACGAGTCTGGTAGAGAACACAACAAACTGATGCACTTATCTTCATCTGAAATTTTAAGATCAACAGATAATAACTGACTTACCACAGTATTAAACGCATTTAGATGCTCTGTCACTGAGTCTCCATCTTTCATCCTCAGGTTATACAGCTTTTTCCGCAGGAACAGTTTATTCACCAGAGACTTAGATTGGTACAAAGTCCCTACCTTGTCCCATAAAGCCTTCGCCATAGCTTCCCCTGATACATTCAACAATACTGAATCTGAGACACACAATCGTATTGTGCTCTTTGCCTTCCGATCCAACTTCTTCCATTCTTCATCGGTCACTCCCGTTGGTTTAGTACCCGGATCTACCGCGATCCATTGATCTTTATCCACCAACAGATCCTCCATCTTGAGTTTCCACAACTCAATACTCTGACCATTGAACTTCTCAATCTCTATCTTTCTGCTGCTTTCCATCTTCTTTCACCACCAGAATTGATCTCGCAGATCTCCCACTGAACAGGGTCTGCCATAGGCCCGAGCGAAACCCCTCAGCAACAAAGGCGTCCCCTTGAAGCCAAAACTACTCTGATACCAAATGTAGGTTTTAACCCCATACAGAAATTACCTGCATACGAATTCTAAAACACAGAAAAATAAACAATGGGAGAGCATAACACATATACACCGAGATTTTCCCACTGGATCCCAAAACCGGGACTACCAGCTTGATTTTTCATTATGTTCCTTTCAATGTTAAAATACATATTTATACATGCCGAAGCATCCAATACCTTGGCCTGAAAATCATTGCGTCCAATACCATGGACTGAAAACCATCACATCCAAAAAACATGTGTGAAAAACATGCACAAAAACATAGGTGGGTCCACCCAACCTAACATAGGGTCCAAAACCAAAATTTTCCGGGACACTGCCCCGGACCCCATAAAGTGGAGTTACGGGTGCCCTTCAAACCCCCTATTAACTACGTGGAAGGAATATAACACAACCCAACAAACTTTTGCTCTAGGAGTCCATTTTTGGACTTCCATATACCGTTGAAAGCTCTTTCTAAGCACTACGCAATGGAGAGGGGACGATTAAGACTGGATAGCTTATGTGGCTGAAAACTTGTCATCAAACATCACTTCTTTTATGTACTTGAGGCAGTTGAAGACTCATAAAGCAGTGAGTGATAACAATTGGCATGATTGTTTCTATATTTGGTCGAATTAGTTTACAATTAGGACCTGTAGGATGTTAGTTTTGGTTCACTGTTACTCTAAATTTTGATGTGTGAAATGGCTTGAGGAGCAGGCTGGAAATCCCTTCCTCAGAATGAAATCGACCCACCATATTTTATATTGTTTCAATGTGGTGTTAGAGCACGAGGTGGTAGCAGATGGAGAAGAGTACCAATGGCAAGGGGACTCCTAGTTCTGATATATGTTTATCAGAAATAAATCTAATTTTATATGTCCCCTCTTTCTATTATTTTTTAATGCACTGAGTGTTAGTAGGTTGAAATGCCACCCAATCTTCTAGCTATGGACTTCTGGTCGATTGGAGTTTTGGCTCAAATATTGTTTTGTTGTTTAGTGGGAGTTGGCGAATATGGCTTGACCATCCTTAGTGAAAAAAAAAATGATACAGGAGGGCGCAGGCATCGTCAAAATGCGACACCTAGGGGTGGAAGAGGAGCTTCCTCCTCACAACGACCAAGGTGGATAGGCTGGAAATCACAGTCTCAAGATATCAGTGTTGTGGCTCAAGCTTATGTCACAGGCACCCCTGCCTAGGTGATACAAATGATTGTAGGTTGGGAGGAAGACCTCAACCAATGCGCTGAGCAGGAGATACAAGAGGAAGAATGGAGGTTGTTGGTTTTGGATCTTGACAATACTTGCGGCATGCTTACATAGTATTAAAAAACAATTCATCTCTACTGGATGATGAAGAATATAGTGGCCAAGACAATACGATCGGAGCTCTGGTGATTCGACTGCAACCTCTAGGTCTAGGGTTTAACGCCTCAAACCTGCAAACCCAGAGTCAGTTCTAGCAGCACAGAAAGACAGAATATCAGATCTTCTCAGCAGAGGTCGTGGACTGACCTGAAAAATGGTAAGCGGGGGGTCCATAGGGACCCCATCATTCAAACAAATAGTCATGCATAAACAGAAAGCGCAGGAAGGGCTAAAAATCATGGGATATGGAGAACGCAAGGACTTCAGCGGAACAAGTAAAGAAAGGGAACAGAAAATGCTAACAGAGACAAGAAGCAACTCAAAAAAGAAAGACAAAGTAACTAATGGCAAGGAGAACTGGGACACCAAAGCAGATGCAAAACAAAGGGCTACAGGCTCAATAAACACCCAAACAAAGGAAGAAGAAGATCAAGATGTAGAGAAACAAGAGCGAGAAGAGAGGGAAAAACAAACATCCTCAAATCCCAGCACCAACAACGCTACGCAAGGAGCTTGCAAACCAAAGAAAAAAGAAACCCTTAGAGTAATCTGCACAGATCCGGAGATTCAAGCCCAACGAGAACACATGTCAGAACATGCAGTCATATGCAAGTTCATGGGACTGTGGCCAACGGAACGCGCCCTCTGTCAATGGATCAAGCAACACTGGAAACCTAAAGGTGATATCAAACTACACCTAGGAGCAAAAGGCTTTTTTACTGTTATTTTTACGAACTTAGAGGATAAGGACAGGGTTTTTGATGGGGATCCCTATTTCTTTGCTTCAGCGGGACTCTACATGAGACCCTGGAAGACAAACTTTGTTCCAGAAAAAGAAACCTTTACACAAGTTCCTGTGTGGATTTGACTATTCTCCCTTCCAATAGACTATTGGGGCTTAGCGACGCTCAAGCAAATAGGAGACCATCTAGGAACCTTTATCAAAGCCTCAGAAGCAACAATACAATGAAGGTACACCTCATGCGCGAGAATCTGTGTGGAGCTGGATGTCTCAGGAGCCCTGCATGAAGGCTTATGGCTGGAGTTCAGAGATGAGGACTACTTTCAAGCCATTGATTATGAGAAAATCCCATTCCGATGCAGAAAGTGTCATGAACATGGCCACCTCGTCAGAGACTATCCTTTAAACAAAACAGAGGAAGTTCTCAAAACAACGCAAGCAGCAAAGAGCAATGAAATCTTTACAAAACCAAAAGCAAGACAAAGAGCCAACAGGAGAAGATCAAACAGAACAGGGGTAGAGCCGGGCAATACCAACAACACCTTCATCATTCTGGAAACAGATACAGACTCAGAAGGAATAAATGGGGAAAAGCAGTGAACTGAGAAGCAAAAGGACCAGCAAGACCATAACACAAAGAAAAGGAAGGAAAATCAAATCGGCACCAAAGCCCAAATGCACGAGCCTGAAGAAGTACATGATGAAGATACTGATATGCTAACCAGTGATGGTGGAAGTGACGAGATGGAGCTCAATGAAGCCCTAGAGAAGGAAGGGGTGAACCTTCCAGTCATGGTGGAAAAATGGAAAGCTCAAGGACTAGAAAACGTTCCAGAAGAGGAATTAAGGAAGATCAATGACCTATTCATAGCAAGACAAAAGGCGGAACTAGACAAGCAAAACCGAATATTAGGTATTGCAACAGGCACAGGAAATCATTCAAAAAGCATCTCTCTTAATCCAACAGGTCTCAAGCAAAAAAAGAAAAGAGGACGAAGAACAAATGGGGAAGTGCTGCAAGATTTAGGGATCTTAATGCTAAACTCAGGAAAAATGAAGGCACTTAACGCCTTCCCATCCTACCAATAATAATCCTTGTTATAAATGAAAATCGTTTCATGGAATGCAAGAGGGCTCAATAGCCTAGCAAAGTAAAGAATTCTCCAAAGAAAGTTCCAAAGAGAAAAGTCGGACATCATGTTCATACAGGAAACTAAATGTGCCACCAATCACATGGTGAACATCAGAAAAAAATTGGGCAAACCTATCGATTTCATAGAAGTAGCCAGTCAAGGATGGGAAGGAGACATCACCACTTTCTGGGACACCAGAGTAGTAAGTATCCTCTCAATGGAAGCCACCAGATCGTTCATTGCCACGGAAGTTCAAATAATAGGTAACTCTGAAACTTATGCATAAATGTCTATGGACCACAACGATTAGAAGATAAATTTCATTTTCTTAATTCTCTTATGAGTCTAAAGCTTAGACATCTCACCTCGAAGATCATTATGGGAGGAGATTTCAACATGATAACCTCTCTCTTGGAGAAAAAAAGAGGAATAAGACGGCTCAACAGAGATGCAGAGCTATTCACAGAATTCATCGAAATTGCAAAACTAGTAGACTTCTTACCCAAAAATAGCTCCTTCACCTGGAACAATAGAAGAGGAGGAGAGAAACTTATTGCTTCATGATTGGACAGATTTCTTATCTCAGAAAGTATTTTACTTGAAGGCATCACAGTGGACTCTGAAATTCTTCCCAGTGGAGGGTCAGATCACTGGCCTATCTCTCTAGAGGCAGCCTTCCTAGGCACTCCTAGAAACAAGCCTTTCATATTCGAAAAGTTCTGGCTGCAGCACCCCAACTTTGTTAAATTGTTGGAGAAATGGTGGTGTGAACCATTGGACATAAGAGGAACCAGAATGTTCAAGCTCCAAAGCAAACTAAAATATATCAAAAGAAAAATTAAAGAATGGAATGCAACAGAATTTGGGAACATCTTCCAGGAAAAATCCATCATAGAAAGCAAGCTAAATCATATTCAGAAGTTATGGACCTCGGGGAATATTAGTGAAGATTCAAAGGAACAGGAAAAAGCACTGATGGATCAATGGAAACTTCGTTGTCAACAGGAAGAAACACTCTAGAGACAGAAATCTAGAGTCCAGTGGCTCAAGGAAGGAGAGAAAAATACAAAGTTTTTCCACAGATCTACTTTAGACTACAGAAGTGCAAACAAAATTCTACGAATCAATAATGAAGCAGGAGAAACTTTTCGAAACCACAAGGACATATCATCTCTGCTCACCAGGCACTTCAAACATATTGCTCAGGAAACGCAGGAAGAAAGAATAGAGGCAATTGAGGATCTTGCTCAAGCTATACCCCGCATCATAACTACTAAGCAAAACACCGCTCTACTTAGAGCAGTCTCAATGGAGGAAGTGGAGGAAGCCGTTAAGAGTATGTCGAATGACAAAGCTCCTGGACCTGACGGTTTTACTATTAACTTCTATAAAGCTTGCTGGTCCACCATCAAAACAGAGGTATGGGAGGTTGTTGAAGACTCCAGGCGATCCTGTTCCATTCTCAAATCGCTAAATTACACCTTCCTTGCTCCTATTCCTAAGGAAGAAGAAGCCAACTCTCCTGAGAAATTTAGACCTATAGCTCTTTGTAATGTGATCTACAAAATCATCTCTAAAGTTATAGCCAACAGAGTAAGTCTATTATTCCTGAATTAATTTCGGAAGAGCAATCAGGATACGTGGAGGGCAGACAAATCTTGGACAACATCCTCTTAGCTCAAGAGATGGTTCACACTCTTCAGACCAGGAAGATGGCAGGTATGTTAATGCAACTGGACCTCTCCAAAGCATTTGACAAAGTCAACTGGCAATATCTGGAAGCCATTCTGACCGCTTTTCGCTTTGACAATCAATGAACCAATTGGATCCTAGCTTTAATTAAATCCACCAATTTCTCCATCCTGGTCAATGGCTCCCCCTCGGAACCCTTTTCCCCCTCCCGAGGTATCAGGCAAGGAGACCCTCTCTCCCCATTCCTCTTTGTGATCCTCATGGAAGGGCTCAGCAGACTTATTCATAAAGCTAAAGAAGACAACAAAATTAAAGGGTTACATCCTCTGCACTCTATCCCCGCAACAACGCACCAGTAATTTGTTGATGACACCATGCTGCATGGCACCCCAACTGTGAAAGAAGCTATGGCTTTCAAGAATATCCTAAACCTCTTTAACAAAGCGTCAGGTATGGAAATTAATTATGCCAAATCTACCATTTTTTTCTTTAATACTCATCTTGCCATTCATAAGCACCTTTCAAATATTCTTGGATTCAGACGGGACAATTTGCCCTCTAAGTATTTGGGAGCCCCTCTTACAACCAAACCCTGGCAAAAGCATCACTGGGAGAAAATATTGGCGAAAATGGAGAAAAGATGCAGGCACTGGACTCACAGAGCCCTCAACTTTGTGGGAAGATTGGTCCTCACTAAAGCAATACTGCAAGCCATTCCGCAGTATCTACTTTCCATCTTGCCGGCCCCCAAAGGAATCCTCCAGAAAATCAGAACTATCCAACGATCATTCATATGGAGAGGCAACTCGGAAAAAAACAAATGGGCTCTGGTGGCCTGGAACAAACTTTGTAAATCAAAGGCAACAGGGGGCTTAAATCTAATAGACCCCCACACCATTAACATGACTTGTGGAGCTAAGCTGTGGTGGCGGTGGTTAAAGGAACCCACTCTACCATGGGCAAGACATTGGAAGGAAAAATACACTCCTAATTGCAACGAACAGGACCTAATAAGGCTACAGGTCGTGCTAGAGGGCTCTCCCATTTGGAATTTAGCTAGGCGGAACCGTAACATAGTTCAGGACCACAGTTTTTGGGAAATCCGCAACCGGGAAACCGCTCTCTTCTGGGAAGATGCTTGGTAGCAACTCCCACGGCTAGGAACTCCAGACCTAGAGGACTTTAAAAGGGAATGTCAGAACAGGGGAAGGTACAAGGTCCACCAGTACTAGAGCCACAGCAGCAGCGAACAGGAGTGGAGAGAATGGTCATTCCATAACACTGGCACTTCAATTGCAGGAAACGATAACATAAGGGACTTGCTAAGCCATCTAAACAAAAGAAAGATCAGAACAGCTACAGAAAGGGACAAGCTAAGATGGGGCATGAAAGGAAGCGACAATTTCACTCTCAAAGAAGCCAGGGAGCAGCTTGAGAATTTTGAGCAAGGGGAGGTCATGCCCTGGAGCAACAAAGTCTGGGACTCCCTATTCTGGCCCAAAATAAAAACCTTTCTTTGGCTCCTAATGAGGGAAAAAACCCTTACCTAGGAAAATCTGCACAAAAAGGGATTCTTTGGTCCCTCCATTTGCCCCCTATGCAAAACAGCCGAAGAAAATATGAATCATCCTTTCAATACTTGCGAATGGGCGGAGCACCTATGGAATTGGATGGAAACTACAATGCAGCAAATCAACAGGGACAAAGACTCCATTCAAAACAAAATAATGAATTGGCCAAGCGATTACTCTAACAACTCAAGAATTAACAGCATCTGGAAGGTCCTGCCAGGGTTCATAACCTGGACCATTTGGAAAGAAAGAAACAGGTGAATATTTCAGAATGAACATAGGAACTTAGAGCATTCGCAACTCACCTTAACCGAAAATGTCTGACAGTTAATCCTGGCAAAATGCAGAACAGATCCCGACAACCAACCCTCAGCCAAGGACCAGCAAATCCTGAAAGTCTTCAAGTTGGACACCGGACAAAACATGGTAACCACAGGTAACCAGCAAGAACCTCGATTGGCGCCAATTGGATGGAGTCGCCCCCCTGTTGGTTTCCTGAAGCTGAACTTCGATGGCGCCTTAAGAGGCAATCCTGGATTAGCAGGTATAGGAGGAATCATCAGAAATCACGACGAGAAAATTCTACACATTTACAACCAAGCCCTTGGAGAAGGAACCAACAACGAGATGGAATTTGCAGCTATGGAAAAAGGGTTACAGATTCTCATACTGAACCAAACAGGCAACGCAGTGATTGAAGGCGACTCAGAGGTAGCCATCACAGTGGCCAGGAGAATCTACAGGGGCACGCCAGTGAACAAGGTAACCAAACATTGGCGACTGGCCAAGGTAACAAATAACATAGCCAAACTGCTCGGGGAAATGAAAGGTCTCACCTTTCAGGCAATTCGTCGCAAGGCCAACACGGTTGCTAACCACCTGGAAAATTATGGGATTGAACACCCCAACGCACCGTGGGACAGTTGTTGGCAAGACATCGAGAGCCCAGAGCTAAAGGAAAAATGCATGCAGCTATCCAGGTTGGATATGAGGCCGACAGAAGAGCTCGATCGGATGGTCGAATAACATAATGACTCCGTTGATTAGACATGCTGATTCAGAAAGCATCATTAAATTCAGGCATGAGCCGTAGGACAAATGACATAAGGGATTTATGTCAAGAGCAAGCGATTAAGATCTACGCAGCCCTCATGATCTGTTTTGAAATCAGCCACCGCAAGACGTGCAGGACAAGGAACACTTGGCACGCTCAGGAGAGGGAAGATGACGGTGATCGTAAGGACAGGCAATCATTCCAAGACCTTACCAATATCCCATCTCATTGCAATTATGCCGATCGGACATGCAAGTGGCACAGAGAAGGGCAGCCACTCACCGATCACCTCCCGGACATTCGCTATTTAACTATCACCAGGGCCAACAGGAAAAGCAAAGTTTTATCGTGTAGTAATTCAGAGCCCTTTCTCTCTGCAGACACAGCGCAGGATTACTCCACGGAAGCAGGCATCACAATGGCAGGGGAAGGCTGCTGCAATCATTCTGCAAACAAAGACCTCCAGCACACAAGAGATATGTACGAAACAAGGACTTCCCAACGCAACAAACGCAAAATCAGTGACCTGGAAGCCAGTGTCAAGGAGAAAGAAAAACAGGTTTTGGATCAGCAAATTGGGAAGGAAGTTGACTGGCTCCTGGACCCAGGCACAGCCAATACTCGGGCCACCCAGTTCGTCCGAACTCAGGCAGAAGGTTGGCGCATGAAGACCCTCCTTGCAAAGGCGTTAGGCTCTCAGGACGAGCAGGCAGAGCAACTGCGCAAACTCAAGAATCTCACAGAGGCCATGGAGCATGACCACATGGCGGTCGTGGAAAGCATTGAATTCAAGCTCACCTCGCTGGACCAACAAGCCGACTATATCAATAAAAAGCTCACTGTGTTGATTAAACTCCTGAGAAACATCATTGGCAATGACGGCAAGCTCTTTGAGATACAGCGTGGAGACTCTTCAAGCACTCAGTCGGGCAACCCTCCCAAGCCAGGACAAGCCAATTTGTAATAGCCTGCTCTGGAACGCGGCGGTCTGGTTCCTCTCCTTTTGCGGCCCGCTTTCTGTGCCTCCTCTTTCTTCAGATTGCTATGTCTTCTATCTATGGAACCTGTCGAAAGTCTTCTCAGACAGGTCCTCCATGTTTTTTTGGTTTTGCTTGTAATGGTTCTCTGCCGCCCTGCGTGGTGTTCCATTTTGTTTTTCAGTTAATATGTAGCCATGCCTGCTGTTAAGCGGCCATTAATCTGCTAAGGCAAAAGTTTTGTACTATATTATCCCTCTGTTAATATAAAAAGCTGATTTACACAAAAAAAAAAGATGAAGAATATAGTGGCCAGAGAAATTATGAACACAATAGGTTTCATTAAAATTGATCCAGGATTTGAGGAAATCCAAAAGGAATTCCAACTTGTCCAATTTCAAATTCAGCAGCAAAATGTTCGGTTGGGTCATATTGAACGACAAATCAGGTGTCTGCCTCAGTCATAGACTATGGGTTCTAGATGCAAAGGACCCAACTCTAGTGGAGTCCTCGGAGGACTATCTCTAGATGCTTCTTTTTTTGTGGTTGTTGTTAAATTTTGATGTTGTATATGTTGTTAAGTAGTACTGATGTTAGTAGGTTAAGAGTGAATTGGGTTTTAGACATTAAGGCCTATAAGGCTAAGTTTGAAAGACTTAAGAACTTCATATTTTGGGTGGCATATAACGCATTCCAACGGACAAAAGACCTAGTTTCCCGATGGGCAGGTTGAGGCTACAGAATGTCTACTATGGATGTAATATGATTCTTATGAATGAATGAAAGGTACTACTAAGCTTACAAAAAAAAATCTACAACATGCGATATAGTTGAGTCATATACTTCATAATACTTGATTCAACATATATGGTACAAATTAGATAACTATTGATTTTGATTCTATAATGTAAATCAAAGCTAAACTAGAATGACATTTTTTTTAATTGACCATGATTTGTGAGGGGTGTTTTTTAAAGTTATAAAATAATATTCATAAATAGTTATTTCTAATCTTAAAAAAGTATAAGACATCATTGTAGATTTTCACCATGTGTAGTTAATTATAGCTCTTTTTTTCTTTCTAATTTCTTGTTTTCCAACTTTACCTCTTTTTCTTCTAGTTTTGGTTCTGGGGTTTTTGCATGCACTTATACAAGCTTCCATTTTGCCAAATTTTCATAGTTTTTTATTTTAATTTAGCTATATTTAAACTAGGCGACAAGTACTCGCTACTATGGAGCTTGTCTTAATTGTGTTATTAGATATATTTTATGTATTAATTAGATAAAATGAATGATCATAATGATATGATAATTTAAATGATGCTTGGATATATTGATTTGTAGTTATTGTTGAAGTGAAATTGGGAAAATAATATTATATTTTGGTTGAATCTAAAATATTAAATATTTTGGGAATATGTAATTTTTATTTTTCAACATCTTTAGGTATTGATGAAATGAATTAGTGTATGCAGGCACAAGGATTATGCTTCTTTATTGATCCACACATGGGTGACGAGGTTGGATGAAGGTTTACAAAATGGTTAGGGATATGTGGAATAATGTCCATGTTCCTACCTACTAGCTTTCTAACCGTGTTCAAGTTGAAAAGTACTTATACCTTGAGGTTGGATGAAGGTTTACAAAATAGTTAGGGATATGCAGAACAATGTCCATGTTCCTACCTACTAACTTTCTAACCGTGTTCAAGTTGAAAAGTTGGAATACTTTTACCTTGAAGCTGCACGATCTATTGAGAATAGAGCACAAATTCGACCACTCATGAGAACCAAGGGGCACACCATAAGGTGAAAAGCTTATTCTTCAACAATAATTAGTCTCTCAGCGAGAGCAATATTGTGAGTTAATCTTTGTCTATTGTTGCATCATTTTTCCCTCAATAAGTCACGATAATTGAAGGGAAAACACACATGACACTATTGGAATTACACGAGATAATTATTGAAAGAATTGCTATGCTTGCAACCTTTTGTATCATTAGGTAAAAAAAAACAAAAAAAAACAAAAAAACTAGTAATTATGTAACCTATATAGAAAAATAAATTTAGGTTTTTTTTTTTCTCTGCAAAGGCTAATTCTATTAACTGAAAAGTAAAATATTTTTACAAGGAGTTGAGGCTTCAGGTAAAATTAGCCAAGAGAACTCAACCCAGCAAAACTTCCCCAGTATTGGAAGAACCTGAGAGAACCAGTTTAGGAGAACTTGAGAACAGAAGTGGAAACTAGAGGTAGACCTGCATGACAAAAGAAGGAACCCGAAAACAAAACAAAGATATTCCATAGCTACCCCGAGATCTTTGGTATGCCACCGCCCGATAGGAAAAACAACACCATCTGTCTGAAGATGTTGAACCAAAGCTGCCATCAAAACTGCCTGAAGTTGATCATATGAAACACCAGCAAGGCCAAAAAGAGTGGTCAAGCCCAGGTGGCTTTATTCCGCCATGTCCTCACTTGGTAGCTCCTCCCCCAGCTGACACATAATGCTCGTTTGCATGCCATCGTTGCATGCTTTCTCGCGTTCTGTCAGCGCCCTGGAGAGATCAGTGGCATTAAGGTTACCTTCCCCTTCCACTAGGACAATGGCATCAAGAGGCAGAGTGGTGAGAGGAGCAACTTCCCTGTCGAGTATTTTCCCTGTGCGATTCTCTGGGCTTCCCTCTATCGAAATCGGCTCACTGCTCTGAGAGGGCTCGGACGCAACACAAATCACAGGTTGAGGCCGGTTTTCTTCTTCAGAGAGGATAATGGTAATATGAGCGGTGATCATTGGCTTGCTGAGGTTACTCTGAAACTTAAAGTGAGTGGTTTGGAATGCACTATTCGGGGTCTACCTGCGAGCAGGGCTCAGTGGAGGCGAATCACCCGGAGAGGAGGGAATATTAACGGGATGCAGTCCAGGGTCCCCAGAACTGCTAGCCATTGAACGCCTTCGGCTACCATGGCGCGCCCCAGAGCCACTCCTCATACTTTGTCGAACCATGATGAGATGAAGAAGGGGAGGCACAGTAAGACCAGGGGCAGGATAGGAAGACAGCTCAGGGAACCACTTCAGTCGTTCACGACAGGCCTTAGAGAACGAAAAGGGCCGCACAAATCGATCCTTCGAGCAAATAGAAATCTCAGCAGAATAAGACTTCAGACCAGAGGGTGGGGAGGAGGCAGGAAGCTTGCCTCTGTTATCGGAGACCCACTTTCCGCCAAGACCCACAGCAAGCTGGATCTTGGAGCATGAAGGTTGAGCATAAGTTATGGTGAGGATGAACCAGAGCGCCATCAATTTAACGAACATTGCTTCTCCTTGGACGACGCGAGTCATTAATGCACAGATCCTACCAAATCCACCTCTCTTAAGGCTATCCTTCTTGCGCCAGACGAAATCCTCGGTTGCCACACTGATCTGCAGCTGGCAGTACCATGTCTGTCTGTTAATCATTACGGGCATTAGAGATCATTAATGTCACCCACATCCGGGTAAAAATAAATTTAGGTTGATGTCTTAGTAATTTTAATTTAAATGTTGAATAAAAAATATTTCATTAAATAAATTATGAACTAATAACAAAAATATCATATTATTTATTAAAAATATTTTGTTGAAATAAATAAATAAAACCATATATAAATATTGTTCACTAGAAAAATTGTAAATAATTGTGAATGTAAGTATTTTAAATTAATACTCGGTCTCACATGCACACACTTAAGATCTCTTATTTTAGAAGTTTTGCTGATTAAAAGGAAATTTGATCTAATCACTTGACATCACATTTAAAGGAAAAGAAACATAGGTACTGAGCTATCTAAAAAAAGTGCACAACAAGATTGAAGGTACACAACATGATTGGAGATTACAATGATGGCCAACATTATGAATATTACCATCGACCATTCATAGGCAGGCATGAGCAAGCATGAGTTAGATGAGAGATTACCAGAATGATCTCTTTTTTTCTTTTAAATCAAATGCTTTTAACAATTTTGTTACTACACATGTATATAGATAGTTGAATAAAAAAAAAATACTATATAGTTATAATGTTTTTTTTTCCTGAATTTTTAAACTGAAATCTGCAAATCCCAACATACTTGTTATTTGAGACACTACCATATGTAATTTACATTATTTATTAATGAAAATTAAGATTTTTCTTTTTCAGGGAAAAATAAATAAATAAACTTAATCAAGAGAAATTTTAGGAATTATAATTCTAAGTAAAATTTAAGAGAAATTTTAGGAATTATAATTCTAAGTAAAATTTGAAATTAGAGATCTAACTAAAATTTGAAATTAGACTTGTAATTACCTAAGTGGCACAAAAATAAGAAACATGAAGAAGATCTATGGGACGACCAGGGGTGAAAAAATCCCAAGAGTAAAAATTGGAAAATGAGTAAGGGAAAATGTTTTATTTTAAATTTTTAAGTTAGAATTTAATTGTTCATATATGTAAAAAGATGACAAATGTAATTGTGAATACTAAAAAAATTTAGTAATTAAGAAAGTGTACTTTTGCATGTAAAAATATGTTACCTGTAAAAAAAAAAGATATGAGATGAGAATTGGTGGATGGATATCATAATGGTTGTATAAGTTAGTGTAAGCTTGTGATTTTGGTGAGAGTTTGGGTTTGGAATTGTAATTGAGTGGTAACTTTTCAAGCAAAGAGTTGTTTTCCATATAGCTATAGTTAGAGATATTGTTCTCCTTCATACAATATTGTCACAATTTGAGGTAAAAAAAGAGGATTACTTAGAACAAGGAGGGAGGTTAAGTGGTAAAGTGACAAGTCTAACATTCAAAGGAATTCAACAATTAATGTGAAAAATTCAAAATTCAGTGAAGTTGATATATTTGACATAAGCTAATTGATTATTATAACGTATTTATTGATGAAATTGGGATGTTATAATAATGAATTTCATAATAATTTTAGTTATTATTATACTTACCCGTTTTTCATTAAATTGCTATTAGTTTTTCTTTGACTAAAAAATTTAAAATCTATCCAAAGTTTAACATTATAAAATTAAATTTATCATTTTTTAATAAAATTTATTTCTATTTATTTCAAATATGATTGGTTGAAAAGTCTCCCCTCTTATTATGCAATAATGGCAAGAATTGATTTTTGTGTACTCTATTATTAATTACTACGTACTATATCACTAATTACTATATACAATAAATAATTTGAAATAACATTAATATTTAATTACTATTACCATAGACCCAAGTGTTTGTATTAAATTCAAATTTTAGTTTCTTATTGGTGTAATTTGGAAGACAAATTTTTATGGGTTTTATTTTTTAATTTTACAAACATTTAATTTAAAATATAAATTTGAAAAATATGTAAATTCACTTGTTACATTTTGTACAACTCTCATTTATATCATCTATACTCTATGAGGATTGATGTGTACTTAATATGGGCTATATTTAAAAAAATTTATTTATTCAATATTAAATAAATAATTATATTAAAATGCTCTCATTATCTTCCAAAGTAAATATATATTATATATATATATATATATTAATTATTATAAAATATATATTTTATCTATCAAAAAAGTTTAATATATATAAAAAATTAAATAAAAAAGTAAACATATTTCATAAATCATTTACAATTTTATTATTGTTTGGAGTACATACAACACATCATGACATTAAAGTATTTTATTAAACTAAATAGAAGAAAACTAACTATGCCGCCTCGTTTTATGTCAATGCAAGTTTTATTTACTTTTTAGGGCATGGTAGGGCAGTTTTGAATACCAATTGAATTATATAATGAAAAAGTTGAGGCTAATACAATTCTAGATTATATAAATTTTCAAAAAAAATAAATTTTGTATTATATGTTATATGTATGGTTTTCAAGGTTTTTAATGTTTTAAAATTGTTTTTGTTTGGTTAAAAGTTTGTTTTTCTTTGATGTAATGAAATAGGTTAACAACCCAAGACCTAAAGGTATCGAGTAAGAGTGGAAGCCCACTCCCTTATGGGTCACCAGTTGGTAATTCTAGGTGGTGTAGTTTTCCTTGAATAATGGTGATGAGTTAGCTTGTATTCCGAATCGCAGTCAGTAACAACTACTCTCACTACTATTTTGACAATTAAGTTATGATATGTTTTCCCACTATAAAAAAGGATTCCCAAAGTTTCCTACACCTTAACATCTAATTTATCATTGTTTATAAAAATTATTTCATGACAAATCTCTATTATGTTTATGAAATTTTTTATTTTTTTTAATTTGAGTATGAATATTTCTAGAGTCAGTAACTTGATGTAGATGAAAACTTCTGGTAAACTGTGTTGCCATTGATTTGCCCAAGGTTTCGGATAAACACTTAACCCATCTTTAGAGACATCAAGCTTCTTTGATGATGTGAAGAGTGCTAGACCAAATTAAAAAGAGGGTGGAGTTAAAATATATAACACGGTCTAGCACGCTTCACATTATCAAAGAAGCTTAATGTCCCTGAAGATGGGTGAAATGTTCACCCAAACAAATCAATAACAACACACAATTTACAAGAAATTTTCATTTACATTAATATACATCAATTACATTTATACAAAACTCTAATCAATAACAACACACAATTTATCAGAAATTTTCATTTACGTTAAAAAAAATTATAATTTATAATTATACAAACAAACTCAAAAAATTATAATTTATAATTATACAAACAAACTCTTTTAAACTATTGATTTTTTAAGTGATCTTAGTCCTTGTACATTTTCTTGAACTCTGAGCTATATTATCAAATTGATAGATATTAAGTAAATTCATTTTCAAATTCAATTTAAGAATTTTCACCACAAGTTTTTATTTCACTTCCACTCATAGAATTGGGGACGGAATTGCAGATTCATCTCCAAAATTTTAATTCACATTTTACTCATAGAATTTAGGGGATGGGATTGGGATTCACTTTCCATTCACAGAAAAATTCTGCTTGACATGTCGCTCACATAATACAAGGATTCATTCTCAAATTTGTTACAACACTTCCTCAGAACTTGTGAATCGATTTTGCAATTGAGGACCCCTTCAGTTGTTATCAAATGCAATTTCATAAACCTCGTTACATATTTTCAACATTATAATGTGATTATAATGTGATTTTTGTTGTTGAAACTTGAATCTGATTAATCTTGCAAATTCATATATATATATAGTTAGAAGCCAAGGGCCTCCCACAGTGCTATTTTGACTCTCATCCATTGTTGACCATAGCATTTGTTTTACTTAGTCCATTAATGTGATTGGGTCTATCTAACTTTTTAGTGGAATATATTTTCTTCTTTGGGGATGATTAGTGCTATTTTGACTCTCATCCATTGTTGACCATAGCATTTGTTTTACTTAGTCCATTAATGTGATTGGGTCTATCTAGCTTTTTAGTGGAATATATTTTCTTCTTTGGGGATGATTATAATCTTTTATGAGGGATGACCATGATCTTAACCTTTTATGAGGGATGATCATAATCTTTCATGGGTTTGAATTTGCTATTATGTTGAA
>APFE030978904.1:0-10566 GCA_000404065.3 Pinus taeda
ACTCAGAGAAAATTGTTGGAGCTGACCAACAACTACTACTACCAACCAACCAACCCTTTACAATATCGCTTCGGGTGGTATTTATAAACAAAATATCAGGAAGACATCATTACAAGTGACCTTGACAGGTCTTCTTAGAACTCTTCAAAAATCTAAATGCTGCTGGAGATAAATGCAAGTAAATATTTTTGGCTGCGCTGCGGGCAGCTGAATCAGAAAAGGTGACGAGGTGGCCCTTGGGGACCAGATGCAGTGCTGCTGGAGTGAATGTGCTTTGGGGCTACAGTTCGGGTTTGGTGCGAATTGAATGTGCAATTATTATGATTTGAGAGCTTTAAGTGATTTTGCTCTCCACCTATGGATCTGCTGGAAGATATTCAATTTCTCTTGCTTTGGGCCGCTGCTCAAGATATTCTCTGATATACTTTGCCGCTACATTGATGATTTCCGCCGTCGACTGATACTCTTTGACACGCTTGAAGCCTGCTGATTTGATTTGATACACTTTGAACTCTGTGAATGATCTGCTGTTGTCTTTAAACCGGATCCTTTGGCACGATTGGGCGATTTCGAGCTTTTTCGGCGCGCAGTGGGCTCGACAATCAGAAGATTCCCTGAAGATTCCTTGAAATGGCCTAATTCCCGTAGCGAATCACGAATCAAAAACTGCTTCTGTTTCTTGATCTGGAGCTCCGAAGTGCGACTTTTCTCCTTGCGAGAAGCTTTTTCGACTTTTCTGGCTGCTGACGTAAGCACTGCGTCGGCTGTACGGTGGATGACGTCATCAGTGGGTCCCTGGTACAGCGCGACGTGGTGAGGTACTGGATGAAATGTTGGTGAAGAGGCTCCGATGCGATATCGCGATATCGCGTCGACAAGGAAAGAGGGGGATCATTGGGTTGGACATGTGGTGCTTGTGATTGCCGATATGCGATATCGCGATATCGCATCGGGGGAGACGGAGGGGTGAACAGATTGGACACTCGGTGTTTGTGATCGCCGATCGCCAATTTCGCGATGTCGCATCGGCGGGGGACGGATGGGCATTGTTTTGCATGAAAGTGGGATGGCGAGGTTGCAACGCGAAAACGGCTTTGAGGGGGAAAAAGGTAAGTAAGTGGGTGTGAAGGGCTTTTGAAGTTTCAGAAGGGGTCCGACTACTTCGGGGAGTCTTATACTTAGGAAGGAGTCCATAGTATGTGGAAGGTGGTTTCAGAGGTTAGGTTCTTGCTTAGTTTCTGATAAACTAAACAATTCCCGGGACTTGCTATGGTTATTTTTCAACCAGGGGGGGAATATTACATAGGGGAATTTACTTAATATTAATATGGGGACGGGAAACATAGGGAGCTACATAATAATGTCAGTGGTTAGTGTGGAGATGGTAAGAAAGCGCTAAGTTTCCGGAGAACTTAGGCTATTGCAGGGGGTAGGACTATATTTCAGGAGAAGATATGGAACAACTTTGAGCAAAGCAGATCTTTACTCAACTGGAGTGGGGAAGATGATGAACTAAAGAGGTGTCAAGCAGATCTTGACCTCTTTTTGGGGATGTTAGTTAATGATTCGGGGAAAGCAAATAAGGGGAGTTAGTTATACCTCATTTGAGCCCTTTGCTTACAAATGTTTGCTGATTATGTTCTGCATGATATGATACCTACAAACTTGGAACTTGTCAGCAATTCAACAGGCTTCAGAACTACCTACCCAGCCTACTTGCCTAGCATTTTTTCTTCTTTTTCTTGGGGTGCACTTAGACTTGCAAACCCATCATACATTTTTCTTTTGATGCTTTCCTATCTACATACTACCCTTAGTTCTTCTAGAGCCCAGATTAAACTGTTGGACTCTTCTGTTTCTCTACCTATCTAAGAGTCTGCCAAGATTAAACTGTTTGGACAGACTTACAGTCTCTATATTCTAAGACATGAAATTTAAACCTAGGGAGACCAAGGTTAAACTGTTTGGACCTCCCTTTAACTAGAAGTAGCGATACCAGGAAAACTTTACAAAATTTGAAGGCAATGAATGAATCTTGAAGTAGCCTTATTTATTTGGAGACTGTTTGTGCAAATATGGAGCATTGCAGCAAAGCAAAGTACAACATATTTGGCCTGTGAAAGGCAAATCATGAAAAATGAATACCTGTTGCAGCAGGAGCTAACAGACATATTTGAAGGTTCCCCATGGGGTTGTGAATGCTGTTTTGTCCTGATCATCAGGGTGAACTAGATTCTGGTTGAAACTTGAGAATCCATCAAGTAAAGAAATTCTTGAGGCCCCCACTACTCTTTGCAAGATGTGATCCATCTTGGGTAAGGGGTAATTATCTTTTAGGGACACTTGATTCCAATTTCCTTAACAACACAAAGCCTTAATTCACCAGTTTTCCTTTCTGTAGGGAACAAATTTGAAATCCAGTCTGAGAATCCTGATTGTGATATATGCCATTTCCCTCCCTCCCCTGTTTTAAAACATTTTTTGTACCTCTTTTTCAATTGAAGGGAGAAGCATAGGATTGATTCTCCTCAATTTCTGTTTAAAGGGTTTTTGATTGGGCTTGAGAGGGATAGTCTGTTGAATGAAAGAGGTGTCATAGGACTTTAAATCCTCATAACTCCATGCAAAGACATCTTAGAATTCTTTAAAGAGGTCAATGTATTTAGGCTTCTAATCAGATGGTAAAGATGCAGACAATTTAATTATCTTGGGTCTTTCAATAGTTCCAATGTTGCACTCTTCAATGGAAACATTAAGGGGCTGCAATTTTGGTTTTCTAGGGACATCATTTGAGTCAAAAATGTCCTCTAATGGAGCTAGGCCCGTTGGAAGAAAATTGTCTTTCAATTGTATAACTTAAGCTTCAGTATCAGCTATTTCCTCAGAATGTAATTGTTCAAGTTCTTTTATTTTCTCCTGGTCAAAGTTTGTTGGACAAAGCATTTGATTTGCTGTTTTGAGTGAGATATTTGTTTGGTGCTGTTCACCTAGTATTTGTGAATCACTTGCAGCCTATGTATCAATGTTTAGTCCTGAAATTTCTTGCTGCAAAGTCAAGAAATTGTTTATTTGTGTATCATCCTCAAACACTTGCCAATCCTTGACATTGTTTGGGACAGAAGGTCTGTGTTTTATCTCAGCTGTAAAGCAATGCTAGGGTTCAAAAGGTAGTTTACAAGTGCTTGCAAATGTAGCCAAACTATGAACATGAAGATTATGGGTTCTAGGAATTTTGGTAATTTGAAATTTAGTGAAGGAATTTAATATTTCAGCGGCAACAGACCTATAAGATCTCAGTCTTTTGTCATTAGTGACAAAGTTTCCCTTTACTTGTTGGATAATTAGGTCTGAGTCTCTTAGGATTGAAATTGTTATGGCTTGTAAGGATTTTACTAGCTTGAGGCCTAGTAAGAGAGCTTCATATTCTGCCATATTGTTGGTGCACCTGAAGTTTAATCTATAGGCTCGACCCTCTGCATGATTGTTTTATTTGTTATGTATCCAAACCCCTGGTCCTGCCCCTAATTTGTTGACTGACCCATCGAATTCAAGGAACCAGAGGACTTCTTGATTAAGGGAATAATTGTCAACTATTGTGGGACTTGGCATCAACAACTTGAGATTTTGGCTTACATTTGGTTTGTCTTCTTGAACGGTTTTGTTTATTGATTTCTCAACCATTATTTCTAGAACAAAAGTTTCTTCATTTATATGCCGATCTTGTTTTAGTTTCTGGGTTTCTTCATCACTTGTGGGACCTGTATTATCATTGAAGAGAATATAGGAGTCCTATTGTCAGAATGGACACATATAGGGAAAAGTTTTGAGGCTTTTTCTTCACTGCGACAGTTTCATAAGTGACTCTCTATATAGCCTCTGGGTTTGACCAAATTACTGAGATGTGGCATATGATGTCTAATTGTAGGAACCTTGGAGGTTTAGCCCCATGAATCTTGATAACAACATTCCAATAATTTGGGTGGGATATCAGCACTACAACATCCATGTAGAATTGTTTTATTGGGTACTGGAAGTGACACACATAGATCTTTAAATTAAGCCCTAAAACATTTAACTTGGCTGGAGTCATGAAAATAGTCTTATAAGGTCTTGTAATGTCTAAGTTGAGCCTCTCCATCACTGATTTAGGCATAAGGTTATGAGAGGCGCCTGAATCAAACATTGCATTATGTAGTATCTTATCATGAACATGCAAGCTGACATAGAAAGGTAAGATCCCTGTAACTGCTGCCTTTCCATCAACCTCTGGACCGAAAAGCAATTTTGGGGTGTCATCCAACACATTGAAATTATCTTTATTATGAGTAAGTTGAAGGGACTTCTTGATTTGTTGTTTGTAAATGTCATGCTTGGCTAGTTCTAAAAGAGGAATAGCTATCTTCAATTTGCCAATTTCAGCTTCTAAGTCAAAGGGTCTTTCAAATTGGATCTTGGTACTGTGGGTGACAACCTTTTCCTTGTTCATTAAGTTTTCTTCTTGATTCTTATCTTGATCTTGAGGCTTGTCCTTTTTACTCATCTCTTGAGGAGTATTACTTGGATTAGGCTGCAAAGGTGATGCAACCATTGGCTTTTGTTTTGAGGGAAATGGTTCAGTAACTTCTTCAACGGTTACTTCATTTGTAACTGAATCAGTTGCGTCATGTGGCTCTGTGACTATGGCTCTTTTGTGCTGCAGGCTATCCTTTGTTTTTTCAGGCTGTGTTACATTTATAGTTCTGCTTCTTAGCTTGTATTGCTTATGAACTTCATAAAAAGCTGTGTCATAACCTTGTTTAAAGTCAAATGACTCACCTGACTTGGTTTGGAACTGCTTGATGTCATCATCCTTATGATATTCTTGACTCAGAAAAACTTGCTGCTCATCATTCAGGCCCATCAGGTTAATGTGGGTGTCATCTACTTGCTCATTTGAAGTGGATGCTTCAGTATAGTTTTCCTGGAATGGAGGTCTTATCTCTGGATCAGAACTAGCCTTGCCAACGTTTGGTTTTTGATTTCTCCTAAAATTTGGATTCCTGATAGGGTTATTTTGTGGTGGTTCCCATGATGACTTTCTCTCAACTGATTCTACTCTATCACCCAACCTCTTCATACCAATGATTATTGCATCCAGTTTCTGATCAAAGGCTGAGGGTTCTTCTTTGAAGGTGGTTCTCTTTTCCAATCTTGCCCTATTTCTTTTGGCAATTAGGTTAGCCTCTACTGTGACAACAACTTTTTGGGCATCTTCAAGGGTTTCAGGGGCTCTTTCCTTTAACTGATATGCCATATCAGGGTCAAAACCATAAGGAAACTTGTATAAAGCTAAATCGAGAGGAGGTCTTAAATTCTGTGGTATTGCGTTATATACATTGTTGAATCTTGCACAATACTCCAAAACGGTCTCTTGAGGACCTCGTTTGATTGTATCATATTCACCTAGTATGTGCAAGGGATCTTTCCTTTTTTCCCATCTGTCAGTAAAGGCTTGATAAATCTCATCAGGAGTTGTTATGGTATTTACAGCAAGTGATCTAAACCAGGTTCTTACATCACCTGTCAGGCTCTGAACAAAAATTCTCATTCTCACACTGTCATCATCTATTTCATAGTTCTCAAAATGATCTTGCATCCTTTTGGCATGCTGAATAGCTGTGAAAGGGCCAGTGGAGTCAAAATATGAGATTTTGGATTAGTCGTCCTGAGGTAGAGCTGCAGCATTAGCAGGTAACTGCAGGGGCGCATATCTATTAGCCATATTTGCAGGGTTTATAGGATTAACAGGGATAAACGGTACAACAGGAACGATTGGTACAACAGGGGTAATAGGTATGGCAGAAACGAAAGTGTTGGTCAAGGGAATATGTGCAGTGGATGAAGGTGTGAAAGGAGGGCTTTGAGATGTAGATGGTGAACTAGGGGAATCAGGGGTAGACCAGAATAAAACCTTGATTGGAGTAGGAACAGGGTTAGGGTAAACTGTCTTAGGACTCAAATCAGTAGGATTTTCCTGCCCTTGCTTCTTCCTAATGATTTTAGGGATTGTGTTAGGGTTTTAAAAAACAGTTGGTGGTTTGGGGTCAGGATTTGACCTTGTATACCATGGATTCTTCTTGGGAGCCAGCTTCTGAACTTGTTTTTTGAGTATTTTTTGGAATTTTCTTGTATCTGCAAGGACCAGACAAGATTTTGGAATGGTTGTGTATATCTCAAAGCTAGCATGAAGATTGACTGAAGCAGCTTTTATCTAAACTTGTTAATGTAAAACAGAAACAGTTTTGAAGGCTTCCTGGCTGACATTCAGGCTTCATCTGTAGCTTTAGAAAATATACAACAATTAGAAAATCCTGAGAAAGTCCCTAGTGGAGTCGCCATTTATGTTATCACCCAGGTTGTTCCCTAGGACTCCCAAGGGAATACGGCCGGGGTAACCACTAACCAAGCTTTGGAGTATAGGTCCTAGCCTACCTATAATCAGAGAGGGCTCTCTCTTTAAGTTTTATCTCTGTTTTGTGAATATTTTAGGCTAGTTATAAGTTTCAGTTTTTTGTTTGAGACTTTGGTTGTGAACTTTTGTTGTGAGAAGGGCATGAAATGTGTGAAAGATGCTAGTCCATTGGGCATATGGAGTCAAAAATCTGAGACACTCCTGGTGCCTGTGATGGAGAAAATTTTACTGCAAGGCTAGATGGCTATTCTTAATATAAATTCTGATTAGTGACTGAAACAGTGGGAAATGGAATTACGGACAGTGTGATAACAATTTGAACAACAATTTCTACTTAGTAGCATACATGAATTACTAAATAGTAACTGTGAAATATTCAGGGTTTATTGGAGCAGTTAAGAATTCCAATTAAACAGCTGAAGCCATAGAAAACATTTATAGTAAAGACAGATTGAGATCAGGGTGTCTGCATGGACAAATCCTGAGCTATTCTTTTTCTTTTCTCCTAGATTTAGAACAACATATGAGAGATGTGAGTTAAACAAATAATAAAACATTAACAGAGATAGAGAACACTTATTATATTAAGCCATAGCACTAGAATCCTGTAGCATTCAATGGTTCCAAGACAGCATGCATCAGTAAGGCCCAATTCATGTAAACTCCAAGCCTTGTTTATATCATTCTTCCAGAAATTACAGCCGAGTTCTCCTTTTTAACAAGAAACAACAACCACTGCAAGCTTATGCGAGGGGGAATATATACAATCGGTTTTTACAAAATATCTGAACCGCTGAGTCACTTGATAAATTAAATACGCTCACCAACTTTACAAAATAGCAGATAAGGAAGTTATTGCTACCCTAAATATAAAATAAATAGTCTTTAATTCTGTCAGAAATCTTCTTGACCTTTGGAGGCCACTGAGTCAGTTGAGCGTTCTGCATTAATGCTGAATGATGTGTCTTTATGCTTTGTCATGCTGTAGCTTTCTCGGCCCTGTTACCTGTAGCTGTCAGTGTTGCTTTTAGTGGCCGAATATTCCTACTAAGATGACTCATTCCACTCTTCTCTAGTCATAGTGTATGCATCACATTTTCTGAACATGATGACTTATGTTTTTTTATGACAAAACTTTGATGAAAGCCTCCTGTTTACAGCAACAGATGTATCATTCTGGTCCACCACTCCTGTGTAGGGAATTGATGTCTCAAAATTGCATATAAGGTTTCATCTGCCTCTATGTATTTGTAGAAGTTTGGGGGCACTTCAAACAAATGTCTGATCTCATTCATAATAAAAAATAAGTTCTCTACTCTGTCATAGAGACTTTGCCCAGATGTGGCCCTGTACCTCTGAAGTACTTGATCCTTGAGTGATCTGATTGGTGGCAAATGTGTTCACCCTTTTTGCATAATTCTCATGTGATAGTAGTCTCCCTGCGCTGCTCAGCAAGCCAGGAAGGCCTCTGCCCTGTAATGCTGCAAACTTATCCGTGAATATGTTGACTTCTGTTTGCATGTCCTGGCTTCTTCTATCCAATGTTTATACCAGGCTTTTCAATGTGAGGACCCTCTTTATCAGCTGGATGGTTTCAGTTCTATTGGAGATTCCTAATGCTGCCAGCTGAGGACCTGTGCGGTTATTAAGAACATAGATCATTCTATTTGCTATCTCAGGCATACTGCCTAGAGATGCCCTTGCTCTATGGACTTCCTTCTGTGCTTTGCTTATGAGCTCCATTTGCTCATGGATAGTCTCAATATACTGCCACTGATCTGTTATTGATTGGCCAATGTTGGTCCACAAAACTGTCTTGACCTCAGCCACCACTTTGTCAAGGGTGAGCTCTTTCTCCAGCTCCTTTATCTTCTCTTTGAGAGCTTTTATTTCTCTCCCTTTTTCAGCTACAATCTCCTTGGATTTTTCATATTTTTCATTTAGCTTAGCTAAATTCTCCTTCACTTCATTTAGCTCTGTCATCTGGGCTTCTAGGATCTTGATTTCACTCATCAACTTCTGCATATCAAGGCTCGGAGCCTGCTCTGAGGTTGGTGCGGGTTGTGATGTTGATGGAGCTGTCTGCCCTGTGGGAGGAGCAATAGTCTGTGCGTGCTCCTCAAGGTTTATGATCTCTGGAGGGGGCTGAGAAGTTTGACCTCCTTCTTTCTGCTGTAGGGCTACCTGCAGTGCAGCCTCTTTCTCTTCCAGCTTCCCTTGTGTTTGCACTAGCTGCTTGGGCAGTCCTACCAGCAATGTTGCTACATCCTGGTCCTGCCTTTGCTGGGCAACCTCTTCTGTTTGAGGGTGAAGGGTTGCTGGGATTTTAATCATCTTTCTTAGAGCTGCAAGGTCTACATCTTTTATTTTCAGCAACGTTTGTATAGCTTTTGGATCCTTTGGGTCATCCCCAAGCTCTATGATTATATCTTCCAAAGACCTGATCCTGTTGTCTTTGGCCTGAGAGGATGCCTTCTCCAACTCAAGTTGGGCAGCTGTATTGTTCAAGTTGTTTTCCAACCTATTTGCCAATAAGGTTTTATCTGCCAGTGTTGAATATACCATCTCACTCGCTTGCTTGTGAAGTTCTATTTGGTCCATAGGGTGGATGTCCTTGGCAAGAACCTCAAGGTTGGTTCTTATATAGTATGCAGCTGACTGTGGCTGCAGCATGGTTGGCATGAAATGACTCATGGTCATTTTCCCTTCTGTTATGTCGTAGGCTGACATAAGCCTCTGCTGATTGGTAGGGGCCATCTTAAGCAAATGGTTGTAGATCTGGAACTTGAGTGGTTCATTTCTCCTTTTAATGTCGATGAATTGTTGCTTGATGCCTGTCTCAGCTCTCCTTTGCTGACTTGAGGAGCTGACCTCTCCTCCAAGGGTTTTTTCTTGTTCCTGCTGAAAGGAACTGGTAGATGCCTCCATGCTCGGTGGGCCCATGCCCAATGATTGCCCAATAGGCATTTCTTCCTCGGAGAGGGGATTCATTCTCTGCCTTTTCTCCCCTTGATTTGTGGAGGTGGTGAGGGGAGTCTCTTCCTCTCTATCCCTCTTCTTTCCCTTTTCTTCTTTCTATGGAGTTTGCAGCACTGAGGCCTCCACTGTCTTTTCTTGCCTAGGAGGCACATTCTCTTGAGCCTGTTGCTCAGTGGATATTGGGGCTTCAGCTGTTTGTTCTTGCTATATTGGCTGCCCCTCTTTTTTCCCCTTTTCTTGTTGTTCTACTTGCTTTTCTGCTTGTTGTTCTGCTATAGGAGGTAGATGTTCCTGCTCCATCTGCTTCCCTTTATCCTTGCTTGATTCCTGTTGAACAGTTCCGGCTGCTTGCTGTTGGGCTGTAGAGGATGAGGCAGCTTCTCCAAGTTGCCTTTGATAGGAAGAGGAAACCTGCCCACAAGTTTCCAAGTCAGCCTCTTTCTCAATATTCTTTGCTTCTCTCTGTAGCATTTGCTCTCTAGTCATTGGCTCTTCTAGAGTGCCCTCTTTCCAGCTTAGTGAATTGGCATATTTATCAATATGAGGCAGCCTCACGTGAGCATAGCCACCCAATTTGTATTTTACCCTCCTGAGGAAAATGAAATGATTAGGGTCATAAGGTACCCATTGGAAACTGGTTTGCAATTTGAGGGCCTCTAGGATCAAATCTGCTTCCTTCCATCCTTCCTCCCTTTTGTTGTATAGGAATGGGCCTAGCTGGTTCCTTACTTTTAGTTGCACCTTCTTGTTTTTACTTTGGAAATGGACAAAGTCTGCATTTCCAAACTGCCTAAAATACTCTAAGGAAAAAAGTCTCATAGGGACATATCTTGGCAGCCTATAAGGGTTCAACTCACAGCCATATATTCTGATTACTGTATGGTGTTGGTAAAAGTACCAATCACCAATGCTGTAGGCCTTTGAGAGGTGAAGAATCCTTTGCATCTCTTCTGTCAATCTGGGAGGAGGAACACCCAATAACAAGGTCATAGCTGGATGGATAAAAAGGTCTATGAATTCACAGTAGTTGTAAGGTGAATAAGATACATGATGAAAGACTGAAGACCAAAATACTACAGACCTTGGGTTTCCCTGGGCATTTAGCTTCTTGAGAGGAACAGGGAAAGCATCAGGCT